>PISX010003018.1:0-131667 GCA_004024625.1 Mellivora capensis | reverse complement strand
CACATTATGAAAGCATTACATGACTTCTCTGATAGCAAAGGAAATAAAAATGGTTTGTCCTTTGCTTTATATGGAAGGAAAAATAGGAACTTTACTCCTAAATTTCAGTCCTAATGACTCTCGTCTACTGGAATTTTTGAACACCTAAAGGATCTATCACTCTCAAAACTGTTGCAGCTTTTTACCTTGTTTTGTACCAGTTTTGGGGGTAACAGTAAGCTCCCCTAGAGGACATGTCACATATATGATCTGAAAAAATGGAGCACCATTTCTTTAGCATGCAAATGAGAAAAGGAGGAAGGGAAGCTCTATGTCAGACACCCCCACTAAGGTCTTCACAGAAGATACTTCATTTTAGCCTCATGCCACCCATTTCAAGGCAGAACATGAAAACTTAATTCCGACCTCTATTCTTATATTTATTTTAAACCTCTATTCTAGACACATTCAACTTTCTGCCACCAGTTTAGCAATGTTGCAAGGTGGGATCCCAGGGAACCCGGAGGAGTGGGAAGTGGGATTTGCCTATCCTTGTGGCCAGATACTCAGAAGAATTTTAAGTAAAGCAAGCCCGGGTTGGATGCCACCTGGCAGACATGCCCGAGTGTGCCAGTCTCTGCCATGCACTCTGTGTCTCAATTTGTTCACTGATGCCACTTTACTCATCCGGTTTCATGCTCTGGTTAAAGCTCCTAGATCTCTGCCTGGGTTAGGAGAACCACAGCTGCAGATTAAGACTGATGAAAATATTCATAATACAATTGTGATTATGCTCAGGTCGGGAAAGCCTAATCTGGAGGGAGAGGTAGGATTTATAAGAAATGGAATAAGGGAGGCTGGTGATTTCTGGGAGTAAGTACATAGGAATAGAAGCATACGATCCTTGCTCATGTATGTCACATCCATGTTCCTATTTAAAGGCACTCTTCATGCTTTCCATTCTCTGTTCTGATAAAATTCAGTTTCACTGCAGTACCGTGAGCCATTCTCCCATTCCCGGAAAACAAACACAAGAAACAAAATGATCCTTAAATGTATTTCTTCTTGAACTTCAATTCAGCCTGACAAAGAAAAGGGTCTTAGCAACCCACTCCCTTTTCCCTTAAATCTATTCTTCTGAGCAACTGAGAACCTTAGAATCAGTGGCACCCTGAGCCTCCCACCCTGGACCACTCACTAACTCTATGAAATCTATTGAACTTCTTCATGACATGACACACAGTGGCCTCTTAGTATGACCAATGAACAGCCCAATGACAAAGCTCTAAAAACATCACTTAATCAATGCTATGCACTCAAATGTCAGTACTGTCTTTCTCTTGGGGTTGCAGTTATAAACTTTTTTTTTTTAATCACTCTAGTATCTAGGATCACATCACTTGCTTTATGCCTCCATGTATCCCAGATGGACCCAGAGAGGACTACTCTATATTCACCGCAGGCTCCATTCCATGGAAACCTCATGCCTAGTAATCTCTCTCCATCTTCCCTTATATGAAACTTCCACTTCCTTAATCCTCTGACCCCATTTTTCTGCTCAGGACCCACTGCATTCTGAAGTCTCCTATCACCCACTCCCTCATCTCCAGAGGCCAACTGAAACCCCTGCCCTCCCTCATTAAGGGCGTGCACAGATAGGCGCTTCCGTAAGCACTTCCGTAATAATGAGTCATACCTAATTTCCCTATAAATAGTCAGGCTTGGAGACTCATGCAACTCTCAATCTGAACTATATTACATGCAGTACGACCTCTTTTCCAATTGCTCTCTAGTTATTTCACTGCTATTGTCTTCATTTATTTTTTTAATGATTTGGGGGAGAACATTCGTTTTCGATGAGATCGGTAAGGACGACTGTCTGTTTTATATATTCACAGTCATGTGCTTGTAAATCATTTTGTTTAGCTATATTCTTTATGGAAATAAGACCTAATTGGAAATTGGAAGGAAAAAAAAGGCAGAGGGGAATGAGAGGAAGAGAGAAAGAGCGAAAGAAAGAGAAAGCTGTTCATGTTTATTTCAAGCACTTTGTTACAAAATTGCTTCCTGGGTTTGGATGAAGATTCTGGGACCTCATCTGGTGCAGCCTAGACCTCCTGCCTGTGCTGGGGAAAGAGAAAAGAGGAGCTTGGCCCTTCTACTGCCATTACAGAGCAGCCACGACCCTCACACACTGATACAACAAAGTCATCTATTTAAGCACTTGCCTCTTTCCTTCCATTTAGTGAAAGGGTTTTATTGTAGCTTATTTTGTATCACAATCTTGTTATTTTCCCCCTCTGACATTAAGCTGTAAGATTGTCTTAGAGCCAGGCACAGCCAGAGACAGGAGAGATGAGAAGAATGTGCAGGCACCAAGAAAGTGGTTTCCTAGCAACAGTAACTATTTCAAAGGTTTCATAACTTGTGTAGTTTGAATTTCCATAGCAATGTGGGGAATAGTAAATAGTAGATGTAGTTATGTGTTTAATGCAAATGAATTCTAATCAAGGAATGATGAATAAATGAAGAAAGCATCTATATTTATTCTATTAGATTCTGTCTTATTAGGTATTATACATATTAGCTTCCAAGATCTATGTTTTGTTGCTGCAGGTGATGTGTGATAAATCATTTGGTTGGTTTTTTTTTCTTCTTATTCCCTCTTTTTGTTTTCTCTTTTGTCAGAAGCATCTACCAAAGCAATTCAGTAGACAGAATTGTTCCAGAAGACATTCTTGTATTTTCAAGAATACAAATTTTAGAAATTTATATATTGAGATGTCAATCTGGAAGTTACAACAAATTATTATGCAAATAATCAATTTGCTTTTTTTTTTTTAAATGTGGAATTGAGTTGCCAGAACCAAAGTGATCATTTTTCTCTCCCCTTCTGACGTGAAATGATTTGGTTTTAAAATTGGATCCACTAAAAGCAAAGGCGCATTTAGAATAAATCAAGCCCCGTACACACCACATTTAAAATGCCCATTATATTATTTTGATTCTTTTCTCTTTCTTCAACTGCAAGACCGTATTCCTCCCTTGTGTACACCTACCTCCTTCGCAGGAAGATTACAAAAGTAAATATAGGAAAAGGCTTTGAATTCATATTGGAAAAATCATTAAAGACTATAAATGACCAAATTATGTTACTGCAAGTCAAAAATAAACAGAAAAAAAAAAGTGTATCTGTATTCAGTCTCTCTCTAAATTGAAGGAAGTATTTCTTACACTGCTTATACATTTTTAATGAAGAAAAATCCATACAAATCATCCTGAATTATTGTAAAAAATATTTTAAAGTGAAAAAGGCAGTAGAGGTAAAACTGTATTTCTAAAATCTCCTATGGGGGGCACCTGGGTGGCTCAGTGGGTTAAGCCGCTGCCTTCGGCTCAGGTCATGATCTCAGGGTCCTGGAATCGAGTCCCGCATCGGGCTCTCTGCTCAGCAGGGAGTCTGCTTCTCTCTCTCTCTGCCTGCCTCTCTGTCTACTGTGATCTCTGTCTGTTAAATAAATAAAATCTTAAAAAAAAATAAAATAAAAATAAAATAAAATCTCCTATGGGCTTATCAGGTAGTTTTATAGGCGTCATTACCCAGTATTTTACAGGTAGCTATCTAAACCATTTGCTTTGGCGTATTTTTATGGAACTTCTGTTCAGAGGAGACACTGAGGCTATGGGAAGATGCTCCTATTCTCCTGGACTATGCTTATAGTTAGCACGGTGTGATCGCAGGTAATGTGAAACAGACTTATTGCTGGTGTGTTAGGCCACAGGCCGTTAGAAGGTCAAGATAAGTTTCTCTGAACCCAGTGAGGCCTTCTTTTGATGTGGTCCTTGGGGTTTGCAAAACCCTTTTAAACAAGGTTCTTCTGGTTTTTCAGGAAAAACATCCTTTGAGAAGTTCTGAAAGAGATTTGCCCTATAACTGGCATCTGCTCTGTGTGCTTGCAGCAGTGCTACAGCGCATTTTTAAGGTCAATGCGAAAATAATGGCTATGTGATTCCTCATTTCAGTTTTTGGAAATGAGGGTGATGACACTCTGCCATTAATTTATCAGTTATAAAACTATTCAATTTGAACTAGTCATTGAAAATGCAATAATAACAGGGCCAATACTCATACTTTTACTCCCTATTAAAACAAGAAACATATATTTACAGATATCAACTTAGCAGAAGCTTTTATTATATGATTTGATTTAATTACCCTTAAATCATGTTTTTGATGGTTATTAGTCCAATTAGCAACTATGGAAAAGTTCTGATGGAAATAAATTTGTATGCCAAATATTTTTCTTCATGTAAGGAGCAAAAATTTGATAATAAACCATCAGAATATCTGTCACTTTAAAACCTGAATTTTTTTTTAAAGATTTTATTTATTTACTTGTCAGAGAGAGAGAGAGGGAGCACAGGCAAAGAGAGTGGCAGGCAGAGGCAGAGGGAGAAGCAGGCTCCCTGCCGAGCAAGGAGCCCGATGTGGGACTCGATCCCAGGACACTGGGATCATGACCTGAGCCGAAGGCAGCCGCTTAACCAACTGAGCCACCCAGGCATCCCAAAACCTGAATGTTTTTAACATAGCCTAGGGCTATCTCCAAAGCTTATTTCCTGAAGAAAAAGAGAAGCTTATTTAGAGATAGGATACTTTTCTCCTCCTTAACACCTACAGTGCTAATATCATCTGAAAACTGCATAAATGTATTATGTATCTTGCTTAAAACCTGCCACTGTTCATCCTTAATTGTCAATCAAAAATGCATCCTGTGTCTATTTGCTTAGAACCGTTTTGTTACATAAACACATTAAAGATAATGCAGAAGACCCACAAGGCAGCTATCATTGGAGAATTACACAGCCCTCAATTATTCAATTTCCCCTTAACTTTTACTTAATTTGGGGCTACAAAGGATTGAATACTTGCAAGATTTTTAATGCTGATAAGCTAAATCAGATTTGTAGATGATGAAATATTGCCTCCTTTGCAATGTGAAGTCACTCTTCTTTTCATCATATAATGTTCTTGGAATACGCATGTGGGTTTATTTGCTGACATCTGTACCTTACTGAAGCAGCTCAGAAATATTGTTCTCCCCATCTGGTAAATCAGGTTAAAAACCTTTGGTTACCTTCACATATCACTGTAAAAACTGTGTGGTGTGCAGTCATCCACACATGAGTCTTTCTGCTACGTCCACATCATAATAAAGTTTTCAAACAAGCTGGATAATGAGAAATGACAGTGTAGGCCATTTCCTCAAAATTACTAGCATGGCACTGTGTCATTGTGTTTTAGTTGCCACTGTCCCCAGAGTAAACACAAAAATGACTCATAAACCTTGTAAACACTGTGTCAGTGCTTGCAAGCACTCAGCATAATTTTTGCACTGGTTGGAAAACAATATTTTCTCGTGAAACAAATCACGTCCGACATCTATCACTGCTCAGTGGATTCGGCGCAGGTTAGTGTCTCAACTCATGAAGGAGGACTTGTTTTCCTCACTGCTGACAATAAACCTCAACCATGACCTGGAAAAATGCTGTGATTTTAGATCTGTAGTTCGGGGACAATTACCGCCTTTTGTGTTGCATTGTGTACATTTTTTTTTTTTGTATTTTTAAAGTATAAACATCCATCTCAAAATCATGCACCTTTAGCAACCTTAATTAGTATAGAGACACAAAAACCATTCAGTAATCCTCAGCATTTTCTATTTAAGTATGAAGGAACGGGGATATGCTGTGTGCAGAAGCAGCTGGGAATGGGTTTAAGAGATATCATTGTATTACGTTTATGAACTACGCCTCTTAAAAATATGCCACCCCACTCCCCCATCCACCAGTGTCTCTTACAGACCTCTCTCCACCTATCACCTCTCTTGACTCTACTCTCCCTGGTGTCTGGGATCCCTGGAAGCATCTTCTCTTGCACAGTCCCATCTGTTTTAACTGTCACTTTCAGGGTCCAAAGAACCCTCTTGAACTTTGCCTTATAGCTTCTCCTTTAGCTTTGACTTTCCAAATGATTTGCCTTTAGAGGAGAGGATTTTAATCCCAAGGTATTAAAATAAATGACCCTATCTGTTAACAAGGAAAATATCCATCTAACCATCATCCCTCTCTGCCAGAGGAATTCTTTCTTACCTCTCTCCGAAGAATGCAGTGGACCATGACTATCACAAAACCTTGCAGAGAATCAAACACGGCAAAAAGTATTTGGAACAATAGGGAGCGTTTGTCTGTCATGGCTAGGACTGCAGACATCCACGTCAGAGCCAGAAGGGGCAGCACCACGCAGGAACTCCAAAGAGAAGCCCTGTTGAGAGACAGAGAGAGCAACATGACGTAGCTGCGTGTCACGCCCCAGGCAATAACCAAACCCCCCGTTCAACAAAGCATTCTTGGATGTGGCACCAAGACCGTTAACTTGGAAGCCATAAAGCAGATAACATGGGATAGTTTTATTTATTTTTTATAGCCAATCCCACAAGAGTTATAAAGGCAGTTGCCAATTATAAATAGTTAAGTATGCTCTGAGCTCCACTATTAGCAAACACGACTTTTTTTTTTCCACAATAGCATTTTCTCACATGCACCGTAAAAGGTTTGTAACAAGAAGATGTAAATGATCGGGACTAACATGGCGTTACTGGCGGTGGCGGCGGACAAAGCTGTTGTTGAAACTACTCCACACTTGGCACATTTGAGCGTCAAACCGCTATGAGGCTCACTCATCTGACTGCAAACAAACAGAACACCCACAAAAAGAACAAAATATTGAATTGTCACCAAAAAAAAAAAAAAAAAAGACGTCGCTGCTGCAAGTTAGCTTTTAAATACGATTTCATGCAGAAAAGTTTATTTATCAAAGATGAATGCTCTGGGTTGTTTTAAAGATGCATTTATACTACACATCATTTTTGTAACATTGACCTTTTAATAAGATGGGCTTTTGTTGCATGCAAAGCGTATTTCCATCAATTACATCATAAATGGCCTGGTGTCTGCAGTTCAAAATTGTCCAATACACTGAGTTAAACATAAGCATGTGTTTGTGTAGACATACAGTGAAACTCCTTTATTCAGACCCCTGATTATCAGACACATCAGGACTCCCAGCTTCAAAGATTTCCACTGTCATTTGCAGAAGGCACACGATATCAGTTAAAACCTTCTGAAATGTAAACATGTATATCAGAAGTCCAGTATAAGAAGATATGTATTTTAGGGCTTTAATCATTTGTGGGCGATGTAGACTTTATCTCAACAGATTCATATTTTTAAATTTCTCACAGCATCAATGTATTATCCACATTTTAGGATGATCTGAATATAGGGGCTGATGAAATTTGATGAAATATTAGTTTATAATAAAAAGGGTGATAGTTTAATGCTTTAATAAAACACATTTAACATTAAGTTCAAAATAGTCTTTCAAACATTTTTTCATAAACTCCAATCCAACAGCATTTAAATGGTCTATTCTAATCCGGAGGATTTTGCAGGCAAATTCAGATTCAAATAATTCAGATTTAACCTCTTATATCATAGAGGCAAAGTCATGCTATCCAGAAAAGCTTTGTACACATTTTACATTAGAAAAGAGTGCCTTGAAAATGATTGGTTTATTAGAACATAACGCTCTCATGAAAAACCAAAAAGAAATTACTTGAAGTTCAAAACATCTTGAAATAATTTTCTGTGGTATACTTCTCTTGTCTATTCTCTTGTGGTGCTAATGTCTAAAATATATGTTTTCTCAGTAGGTGTTTTCAAAATAATATTTAGTGGACAGGTATGTAATAAAAGTGGCAGGATAGAAAAAAATCCCAAGATCATCATACTTCAGACTGTCTCATTTCTTTTAAAGAAGTGAACTCATTTTTGGATAATGCTTGGATGAGATAATAAATCTGAAAGCTATTAAATAAGTTGACTGATTGACCAGTAGACCCTAGGAGAAAAATCAAAGCTTTTAGAGTTAGATGTGAGGGTAGGAAATAGGGGACTACATCATTCATCTTACAGATTCAACCCAGGACCTATGTCCTGGCACATGAGACCAAACTTTTCACAATTACAAGTAAACAATGGTCTATCCAGTTGGATCACTAGCACCTCAATGGGCATGAGTGTGTGTTTGAAACTACTGCCGAAGGAGTGCCTATCTACAGTGGTGTTCTCCACAATGGCGCCACCTCAGATACATATACCCAAAGACTCCAGTTCAGTGGGGCTTAGGCATCTGTGTTTTTTTCTTCTTTTTAAAAGATATTTATTTATTTATTTATTTATTTATAAAAGAGAGAGAGAGAGAGGGAGAATTGGGGGGGAAGGGCAAAGGTGTAGGGAGAGGGCAAGAGAATCTCAAGCAGACTCCACTGGAGCCCATCGTGGGGCTCAATCTTCCCACCCTGGGATCATGACCTGAGCTGAAACCAAGAGCTGGATGCTTAAATGACTGAGTCACCCAGGTACCCTGGGCACCTGTGTTTCTTGAAGCCCCAGAGATTATTCTGATGAAAGCAGGAATGCACACAACTGTCCTAACTATATATCTGAGTTATCTTCAGTTTTATTAAGCTCCATCAGATTAATATTAAAAAGGCATGACTGATCTACTGTTTCCTTTATCAGAGAAGATATGCTATTTGGTATTTGTGCTTTGAACACAAATGTGGCTATCTTCCTCAATTTAAGGGCACTGTCTCTAGGCTCCAAAGCAAGACTGAAAAGCCAAAGATGACTAAAAACTAATTTTATTTTAGTACATAATATAAACAAGTATTTTAGCCCTAAGAAAAATTAATTGATCTAGGTATGGGCTTTCCTGAAAGTAAGTATTAAGCCAGGATTTGAAATGCTTATTTCTCTTTGAGATTGAATTGTAATTGACTAAAAGGCCTATGCCCTTAGTCAGAGCTAACAACTGTTGAAAACTAAGCTTGATGTTAACTGGTTGGACACTTTTGGAATTCTATTATTAGATGTATATGGGGCAGAGGAGAGATAGGTTACCCAGGGAGATAGGATATTTTCCCCTAGTTTGTATGACCACTACAGAAATTAATATAGTATGAAGAATACATAGTCTAAATGCTAAACATGTTTGTTGCAAAGGAAATAAAATTTTATTTCTTTGGTACAGGGGAAATGATATATCTATAAAATAAAAAGCACTAACAGTAAAAAAAAAAATTGAATTTCCCATAAGTTCAAATGTTACCATATCTACCAGGGTATCAGGTTATTCCTGCAGGGTCTTGCGTCTACAAGCTTCCCTTCTCGATTTTCTTTTTCTTTTGCTTAGGAAAAAACCAAGAACAAAAACAAAACAACAACAAAAAACCTGATTGGTTCATTACTGATACTACATAACATTCCTTGGGGGAAAAAAAATACTCCCTTTCCCTTCAGAAAAAAATCTCATGATATTTGTACAAGACCCTGGTAGTTTCCTTAACTTCAGGTAGATGAGATAAAGCAATTTAAAATAGTAGATAAGAAAGTTCCATTGCAAAAAAGAGAGGAAAAAATGAAATATTTTGAGATATTTATTAACAAGGAAAATATTCATATTTGAATATATATGCCATTTCATATTTTCATTCTTTTCAATTATTTTGTATAAAATGTATTAATTGCAATCAGTCTCTCCTTTGTAAATATATTTCCTGTATTAGAAAAAATATAATTTGGATATTATATACTTGTCAATCTACTATGTCATTTCTTAAACATTCATTCATTCTGTTATAAATATTGATTGAATAAATTATTGCTTGGCAGTTTCTAATAATTATAAAAAGGAGGAAACAGAAACAAAAAACTGGTAAGAGGAACATGTTGATTCTAAATAATAAACAATGTTCCGAAAACACTTGATATCTAGATATTTTCAACCTGAAAGATTTATGATGAGCGTCAACTTTTGAATTAATTAGCTTCTTGCTGCTCACTGTTTCTTTAGTTAATTCTGATTATTTATTGTTCACTGAAATCTTTATGACTGTTCTCATGGATTCTCTGTGAACTAAAATCTTCTACAAATTTTCTTCAATCATACTTAGAAATAGTAAATTTCAATCTACACATACTTAGGCAAAAATTGTACTTTATATTATAGAAAAGAGTTCTTAAAGCCTAGAATCATTGGGTACCTCGGTGGCTCAGTGGGTTAAGCCTCTGCCTTCAGCTCAGGTCATGATCTCAGGTCCTGGGATTGAGTCCCGCATCGGGCTCTCTGCTCAGCAAGGAGCCTGCCTTCTCCTCTCTCCCTCTGCCTGCCTCTCTGCCTACTTGTGATCTCTGTCAAATAAATAAATAAAAATCTTTAAAAAAAAAAGCGTAGAATCTTTAACTTGTTGATAATTCTTTTCTGCTTTGAATTGTAACCATCATTCTGTTTTTATAACACATATTAACAACATTTCTATTTCTCTGATGGATGCCTTTGAACTGGAAAAATACAGATTCTGTTTGGCCAGTAAAATGCAGAAGTAACTTCTAATAATTTTTTCATAAATAGATGTTTTAAAATTAAAACATTGAAGTAGATTGAAGTGGAAATTTCTAAATTCATAATGTGACATTTTGTCATTTCTCTTAAATGTATGTTATGTAAATCAAACTGGATACAACATATAAAATGATTAAATGAGAAAAAAAATACTGACTGTAAATTTAATAAATCCTTAGCATTATACTCATTCTGATGATCTCATCTCTCTCTCTCTTTTTTTTTTTTTTTTTTGACCTCAATGTCATGAATGGCAGAATCACAGATGCTTGACTGATAGAAGTCAGGGTCACTTGAAAACAATCTATTTTCTTCTTTTAATGTGTCATAACAATAGTCACCATTTGTTGAATGAGTGTTTGCTATTTGCTATTCTAATGAATCCTCTGTATACATTATATTTCATATACTCTATTATGAGGTAAAATTATTATCCCCCTTTTATAGGTTAGAAGGCTGAACTCCAGAATAACTAAGTAACATGCCCAAAGACACATATAACCAGTAAGTGCAGGGCTAGATATTGAATATGGCTTTGTTCAAAAATATTTACTTCAAGGCTTTATCCTAACCACTAAACCCCCAGCCCCCAATTAAAAAATAATGTGTGTGTGTGTGTGTGTGTGTCTGTGTGTGTGTATACACAGACACAGACACACATGTTTATGCCACTAGAGGCAGAACCCAGTTTCTATACCCCATATTCAGTATGATCAATTTATACTTACATGATTAATCTGGGCAGAAATACTGAAGCTATTGTTCCAATTCCAATCATACATGGCAGACCAACAAGAGCAATAGTGTGAAAGCCTCAAGTTCAAATGGTATAGAAAGTTCAGTGTGCAAGTTCAAGTTTACCTATTTAAGGACGCTGTGAAGACTCATCTGAAGTGAAAAAAGTTTCTAAGTGGTAAGTGATGCCCCCCTTTTAAGGAGCCTCCAATGATGTTTTTATTATACCATTGCAGTTCTAAAGCTTGATACGAAGGATATAAAGTTTTTATATTCAAAACATTTTACTAGTCTTTTACTAGGGGGAACAATACCTAGATTACCATACCATATAAATCATTACATAGGTTATAGAAACATATAGCACTCAAAATTCTCACTGATCAGTGATCAAGTTTTGTGACTATTAAATAATAACATAAGTTATTAAAGAAAAAACAACTGTATGGTAAGTTTTGAGTCAAAGTACAGTTAAATAGAAAGGAGAAAGATATAAAGTTTCTCAAGAAGAGATAGGGAAATTCAAAGCATTAATATTTTGTTCAAATTTTTACAAATGTATATGATGAGGTAACCATGTAACCTTACAAGGCACTGTCAACCCACTTATGAAGTGTTGAGTCATTAAATGTGGTGATATCATAGTGACAGTAAAATCAAAGGAGATGCTTTTCTAAATTTTGTAAGTGGTTAAAATGTGCAAGTGAAAATTATGAATAAATCTTCCTAGCAAGTTATAGTCAAAACATCATAAAGAACGAAAAAAAATGACAAAAAATAGTATTTCATTAGTGATTATTTCATGTGAAGGAATTTTGTGGAATATACAATTAATCAAAGAAAATGTACTATTTTTGCCCTAGTATGGTTTTCTTGTCTTGAGCTGTGTCACACACTGACATTATGTTCAGTACCCTCCTGTCCTTTGTGACCCAAACTAGGGGGCCTTCCTCACCTAAGAATAAGTATTATCATTCTGATTCAAAGGGGCACATGCACCCAATGTTTAAAGCAGCATTATTAACAATAGCCAAATTGTGGAAAGAGCCAAAATGTCCATCAACCGATGAATGGATAAAGAAGATATACACATATACACGCAGTGGAATACTACTCAGCCATAAAAAATGCACTCTTGATATTTGCAATGGCATGGATGGAGCTAGAGAGTATTATGCTAAGTGATCTAAGTCAGAGAAAGACAAATACCAATTCACTCATATGTGG
Organism: Mellivora capensis; assembly: GCA_004024625.1. Lineage (NCBI taxonomy): Eukaryota > Metazoa > Chordata > Mammalia > Carnivora > Mustelidae > Mellivora > Mellivora capensis. Next base: position 119,198 of record PISX010003018.1, on the reverse strand, counting down.
AATTCAAGAAACAAAACAAATGGACACAGGGAAAGGAGGAAAAAAAAGTGAGAGAGAGGCAAACCCTAAGAGACTCTTAAGTATTGAGAACAAACTGAGGGTTGCTAGAGGGACAGTGGGTAGGGGGATGGGCTAGGTGGGCAATGGGCATTAAGGAAGGCACTTGTTATGATGAGCACTGGGTGTTATATGTTAAGTGATAAGTTACTAAATTCTACTCCTGAAACCAATATTACACTGTATGTTAACCAACTATAATTGAAATGAAAACTTGAAGAAAAAAAAAAAAAAACAAGTGTGTAAAGTCCAGCCTTAACATTTAATCTTCTTATCTTACAAACAGGTAATATGCACAAAGAAATCCAGACTTTCTTAATGCTCTTTCAAATTATTTTTAGATATTTGTCACACTGCTTCAGAATAGCACATTGAAAACTTGAATGGCAGAATCTACCAAACACACTGGTTCATCAGGAACAAAATTCAAGGCACAGTCAAAATGCAGTCAATGATGATCTGGAATTGGAGTATGGGATTCACTGGTAAAGAACCTTCAAAATCCACCAATTGCAGCTTACCCGGCTCTGTGTTTGAGCTTTTTATCTAGGATCCCATCTCTGGAAACAAGTTTATTAAATACCAAAATGCCAATCACCATGTTGACCTGTCAAACAGAAACAAAGGTTGACCTTTCAATGATATTGAAGGGAATCAAGTCTCCCTTTCTCCTGAAAACACTCTTTTATTAATTTATAACCACTTCCAAATTCTGAACTCACAATAGCAGTGATATAAATCACCTATCAAATATTTCATAATGCATATCGGAACAGAACAATTTAATAGTGGTGTGTGACTTTAAAGTTTTAAAGTACGTTAAGTACGTTTCATTTCCATGCTTTGCTGTTAACACTAAGGAAATTACCATTTAATTGTCTAACGTAAAAGGTGCCATACTATGCCAATCTGGCATTCTAGGTCACCCTGATTAAAATCAATTGGCCAAACTGAGTTTTACCCTGTGAGAGTCAAAAGATTTTCAGTCTCACAGTGTGAGACTAGGTTGAGCCCTGGCTGCCAAAGGTGTTAAGGATTCATCATTGTCCCCAGCAAGGAGAACGGAAGGCCTGCATTCCTCAGGAGATGTGGCTATTCCTCCTGTGGGTGGAGCACATTTTCACGTCCCATGCTTTTCTAGAAAAAGGGGGAAAGCCTATTCAACTCACCAGAATCCTTTAAGAGATGGACACTAAGACCAATTCTTATAATGTGCTCTACTGAACACTTCTCAGCATTTTCTAAGACTCCCTTACTCTCACTTAAAAGGTCTTTTGCATAATACATCTGAAATGAAATCACACATATTTTTCTTTCTCAAGTAAAATTGTAAAAAGCTGTAGAGATCGCTGTGATCTATTTGTAGCAGCTTGTTATGATGAGCACCCACAATTCTCTAACCTACCAGCACTTCCTGATAAAAGGAATCCAGTCCAATGCTGAAACCAAGATAGTCAAGGAAAAATATTTTCTTCGTTTTGCCTTGCTGCCCCCTACCCTCCATGATCAACAGAATCTTGGTGCATCACCCAATGCAAATGGTGAAGCCTTTAACATTAAAACTAGCAGTTCACAAAAATCTGTTTTAAATTAAACAGGATCATTAATTTGGAAGGAAGGAAGGAAGGAAGGAAGGAAGAAAGGAAGGAAGGAAGGAAGGAAGGAAGGAAGAAAGAAAGATTGATTCCATTTCCCTAGCACACTGGCCTGACGAAACATTAAGCTGAAATCTATTTAACTGCTGGTATAAGGAAGACCCAAAGCAACTCTTAGGTAAGTTCTTAGGAGTTGTCACTCGTCATACCTTCCCTGGCAAGACAACCCTTGGATCAAAAGAAAGACTTACTCATCTTCACATTTCTCATTACATGAACTAAGAGATAAAAGTGTATTCCGTGGATTCTATTAATCTACAATTTAATCATGAGGGAATCCATCACTACTCCAAAGACCAAACTTCGGTTTTTCAATTATACACATACTCTTTGTTTCTCCATTTTAGGGTTATATGTATATTAACTTAGTAGCTTAGGGAAATAATTCAATTGATTAAATAAGAATTCAATGCAGCAGACAAAAATGTGTCTAATAGCTTCAATTTCCCTATGCTCTTCTCTACACTCATGTCTAGATTTTTTTCTTGTGAATCATGCACAGTTTCTGCTCCCTGTTGTAGTTTAGAGGAGGGAGAGCAAACTTTAAAGAAAGGAAAAGTCACACAGAGTTATTAAGAAAGATACGGCTAGCTTCTAATATACTGAATGAATCGTTCAAGAAACCAAAGGGTAATTTTCAATTAGAACTCTAATTGCTCAGCAATGTGGATCTTCATGTTTAATTCAGACCATTTCCCCCCTTATGTTTTCATTTAAAGATTTATTAGACAAGAAGAATTTGTAATCAATAATATCAGAGTGAGGGAAAGAAAGGCAAATTGGTACAAAATTTTCATGTTTGCAAGATTGCAAAAAGAAACAATTTAAATTCTTATGCATAAAATATGGCAGGGGCTCTCAACGGGGGGTGATTTTTGTCCACAGGGAATTTTGGGAAACGTCTGGAAACATTTTTTATTTTTACCAACTTGACATTCCTACTGATACCTAGTAGGTAGAGCCCAGGGGTACCACTAAACGTCTGAACATATAGAGGACAGCTTCACGACAAAGAAAGATCTTGTCCAAAATGTCTGTAGCACTGAGGCTGGGAAAGTCTGCCGTCTGGATGGGTATTTTCTTGTTGATATTTGACAGCAGGCAGCAGTTACCAAAATTAAGAGATCTTAACGATGTAGATCATACAGAATAGTATAAGGTGGCATGATAATAAATGATGAAATTTGCTACACGAACGAGGAAGAATTTATTGAAACTTACTCGAACTTCTTCACAAATGTGAAATTACTGTAAGAGAAATCCCACGCTCCCACGTTTAATAGTCTTCAGTCTTCAAAATAAGAATATTTTAGAGTAATAAGGGACTAAATAGCAGTTGATATTCAAATTGAATAACTGATAATTAAGTAATAATACATTGAACTTTGAAATTTCTACAAAACAAATACAAAACCATCACTCTAACGGAAGCAAAGCAGGCTTCCTTGGCTAAGAAAACAGAAGAAGTTGACTTTGATGTTTACCAGGACAACAGCGGCTGCAGGTCCAACAAAAGCGTAGAGAAGTCCTCCTTCAAGAGACAGCCAGCAGCTAAAAATAACATCAGATAGAAACTAACAGAAATTAGTGATAAGTGTTAAACCATGAAGTATGATACAAATTACTTGAATTATGTACTTAGCATTCAAATTTTGGCACATTTCAAAGGCTTGCAATTAAACAAAATGCATTAGGAGATATGGAAAAAAGCTAAAATTAGAGCATTTCATGTGTGAGAAATACATACCTTTCACAGAAAAGAAACTTTTACTATAAGGCCTTACTTTCAGGCAGTTAAAACATTTTAGACAAATTACTCTTGCAGTGAGATTTTTATATTGACTTTCAGTACAAAGGTGACTATTACCTAAGTTTCATAAAATGCTGCTTTATATCCATTATGAAAATTTTCAAATACTAAGAACAGCATGCTTTCAGTCTTGCATATGTCATTTATGGGTTCTTCCTTGAGGCCATTGGGATATTGGGAGAAATTGGTTTAAAAGCCATCATTGCAGGGAATGGGTAATCTATATTTTCTATGCTTTTTTTTTTTTAACCTCTGATTTTACTTTTACCCCAGCCTACTAAGCAAATTCACTAAAGATAAGCTTTTGAATAAAAATAAGTGCAGCTGTGTTTATTTCGATTACTCAATTCACCAAGAGATGCAGGTTTACATTGCTAGAGACATGGTGGAGACCCGGTAACCCATTTGAGTGAGAACGATTGTTTTCTCACAGTAGAGGGCCATGAAGAAAACATGGGGTGCAACTTGGGTTTGCAAGGTGGCCCATGTGCGTGTGCAGAGTCCAGGAGACTCAATATAAGGAAAACACCAGGAAATGTGTTATCTCTGATGATGCAATGGGTCATGCCCGTTATTTCAAGCATCTGTTCTGACATTGGACCCTGTCAATATTACTTCTAGCTCCACAGAATGAACATGCTGCCTCCAGAATTAAGAACCATTAATAACAGTGGTATATCTGTTCTAAGAATAAACTTTTCTATATTAGCTGTTGTGGTGGTTACCAGACTTAAGCACTTATTAAAGCTCACAGAACTATACAGTGAACAGGGTGAATGTTACTGTGCATAAATTATACTTTAATTAAAAATTTTAACCTAGTAATTATATAAATAAAAATATATATGTGTGTTTTTATATATATACACATATATATTTATTTATATTTATATATTTACCCATGCATACATGCCAATACATGTATCGATGTATACATAACACAAATGTGTCTGTCTGTATGTATTCAAAGTCTGCATGTACTTATTTCTCCTCACCACAGGAGTGGACACATAAAATTCTACTTTCCCACTTTGGGGGTGATAATTGAATATCTTTTTTTTTTTTTAATAAAATAGCTGGAGAAAAAGCCTTTAGTTTGATGGAACACTGCAGTCAGTGTCTCTCAGACTACCACTACATTACTACTATATTTTTGTGCAAGGTAATCTTCAAAGTGATACATTATTCATTATATTGTATTCTGTCTTAATCACAAACTCCTTGAAAGTTGGAACCATATCATCTATAATCCTATCTCTTTCTATATCCCCAATACAGTGCCTTTCATACACAAGGTTTATTCCGAAAGAGTTATACTGTTGTAAAAAGTAATGTCTTAAAGGTAATTGCGCTGTATGTAGTAAGCACTACTCTACAGCAGACAATCAGGGAGTGTTGCCTGTTTGTGTGTAATACAGATTGCAGAAGAAAAACAAGTGTTCTAATGACACGAGTTCTTTAAATTCTTTGGAAATTTCTTTTGGATGGGCAGGTGACATGATGTCTTTTGGCACAATCTCCCTTTGGATGAATCCACCAGAAGGTCTAATTAGCAGTAATTCCTACCTCAAACCTGAAGACGAACAGAAAATCTCACTTTAAAAATTTATGCTTCTAATAAGATGTGCCCATCTCTTTCTCCATTTCTCAACTGCCTCCTCAGCTTGAAAGAGCAGATGAAGGAAAATATGAAAGTGTACTGTTTTACATCTTAACTGTTAAACATAAACCTTACTTACACATTCTCTCATAGAATTTATCAGTATTATAGCTGTGCTTAGGATGGGCCGATACCATGCCCTATTTCTTCCCTCTAATTTCTCCCATAGCCTAGGCATTTTCTAACTTGTATTGTACTGATTCCCCTGATCTGTAAGTTTTAGTATTACCTTAACATAGCAACAACAAAAACAAAACAAACAAAAAAAAACCATAGCAACAAAACTTGAACTAACACAACACAACTTGGTTGATACCAATATATATCATCATCAGTGAAATCAGAAGCTCAGATCAGAATCTTACGCTAAAAGGTAAACCACCAACGTTTATTCAGTTCCCAAAAAAGCATATTTCAGATTAAACACACAAAATAAATACTGAAACATTTTGAAATGCACTGGTCTTATGAGGCAGTGGGAAACTGAAACAAGGTTCCTGCACAGGCCTTTGGCATTTACTTCCTAAGCTCTGTGCATTTAAGCTACCTTACATCATTCCACACTAATGCGATTTCTACCCTAGTTAATGACTCAGTGACAAAATGCAAGCCATCAGCAGTGCCAACCAAGAGTAATGAAACATAGATGATGATTTACTTAATTATAAACATGATGTATCACCGTGGATGGACTTACTAGTGATCAGTGCCATATCCTTTCGTCCTTGTGAAGCCTACTGATGTGGCCACTACTAATGCTGGTAAACCTGCAAGAGAAGCATTGTCACACTTCACATTCAGCGGTAACCACTGTGCACTCTGGCTCAAGAAAGCTAGGACAGACTCAAAATGCTTACACTGGAGGAACTACCATTGCTTTAATTCTTTCATGAAGTATGTTTCCATTACAAAATTTCTTTCAAGTACAAAAATATGAGAGCGACAGCTGGTCTTTTAACTCAGTGCACTTCTCTAATGTTGCTAGGTTACCACCATATTTGACATGGGTTTAAAGGAAATTAATAACAGAGATTTAGTCCATCTTTTAAGTTATTTTTTTCCCTAGGGGTTTATGCTGTTATAAAGGAAATTTATAGTTATAAAATCAGAAAGGCAAAAAACGGATATTGTGCTGTGATGAAATATCACAGAAGTGGAACATTCAGTTGGCCCCATATTGATCCACATCAGGTTGTACTTACAATAAGAGAAAAAATAAATCATAGCACATAATTCTTTACAATTTACTTATTACAACGAGAATGTAGGATCAAGGTTAAGGGCTCTAAGGAATTAATTTTGGGGTCTCCTGATTATCCTCCTTTTAACAATCCTGAACAAAGTTCAGAACATATATAACGGTTTCTCTTCATGGACTTCTTGGTAGGTATCTCTCCACACATCACTCAGTCCCTCTTGGAATTCAATTGCCTGCATAGTTGTGCCAATACTGACCTAACATCTTTTAGTTTATATTTATATGAATCACACTCTCATTACCCAAGTTCAGTGGCATGCCCCTATGTTTTGGTGAACAGAGTTCAGTCTGATCTATGCTATTTACCTTTTCTTTCTTTCTTTCTTTCTTTCTTTCTTTTTCCTTTTTTTTTTTTTTCCTTTTGATCATGATTTCTTTTCAGGAAGATGATTGTTTGCCTTTTCAGGTAGAAAAATCCATCATCTAATCACCTTCTGCCCATCTTCTTTCTTCCTATCATTTCTTCTCCTTCCTGCTATTCTCTTCTATGAGTCTTTTTAAGTGACATCACTTTCCTTCTTGAGGTTTAATGACCAAAAACTATGAGGAACATCTCAGAAGGACACATCATAGTTTTAAATAGATATGCATCTCCCTCCACTCTGTATACACACATGTGTGTGTGTGTGTGTGTGTATACACGTATATATGACTTTTTGATTGACTAGACCAAGTTCAGTAGAAAATATTCTCTCCTGGGTCATAGATAAAGCATTAATAATCTTCATTTTGTACAATTTATTTTTTTCTAAATTTATTATGTTGCACTTTGCTATAATGAAATTGATATGCCACTAATCTGCCAACTCAGACTTCCTGATAGTCTAGCACCATCCGCTTAGCTTTTTGCTACTAAGAGTAGTAGCAATATTATCTGTAAACTTGGAGACCAGCTGTGAGCTCTCTCTTCAAGATCTTTGGTAAAGATATTATTAAGTAAGCTAGTTACCAATCCAGAAAATTGCCACTCTTTATATTTAAGGGAAGTCACTTACCTGGATTCTATATTTCTTGGGTCTATGACACTAATTCATGATAAAAGTGCTCCCTGATTCAATACTAATCTGACTTTAGAAGGTCTTTGAAATAAAATCCAGACAAAAGTTTTATGAAAACTGTAAGTAGAATACATTCTCCAATTTCTTTTTAATGGCTTTCCCATTTGCCTGCGCAAAGAACCCTAATATGTTAATCACATATGACAGAACTTTGCTGAAACCTGATGGATGATCTTTAAATAATCTGGATCCTAATTTTTCCAGTATGAATTATTCTGCTATTGTAATAAGTCTGCTTACTTGTAATTTTTCAGACTCCATCAAGCATCCTATTCTCTAGTCTACCAGTATAGTAGGTATTTTGCTGTATATTTGGCCCCAAATTCCCCATTTTTTTAGTTCAAGTCTTTCGAAACACAAAGGGAAATGACAAAATCCCGAGGTTTTCTGAAACTAGATTATTAATTTAATTCTAATTAAACTAAGCTAATTAATTAATTCTAACTAAGCATTAGAACTGGCCTTATGAAAGACACAATTCTTCAAGATGTCCATTTCATAAGACAATTTGAGGGAAACTTTTTCTGATAAAGACAAGCAAAATAATTAATTCTCTGTCTGTCAAAAATTCTTTTTCTCCTTCGAGGACTCCCCTGACTAGCTGTGAGGCTTCATTCATTCTCTACATGATTTTCTTCCTGTGACATGAATAGCTATAGTCCTTACTTGCTTTGAACTATCTTGGAACGGACTTCTCAAAGTTTTCTTATGAGGAGTACATAACGTGTACCTGCCTTGAGCCCCAAACATTCAAGAACATTTTGTGTTTTCAGGACATAATAGCAGAGAACACCCAGGACTCCTGTTACACCACTGCTTAACTGACTGGCTACGTGGTCATCCAATATTTACTCCTTTTTAAAGCTCCAAATGCCCAATGTTCAAAACTGACCAGTTTCATGTATTTCCACTTCCACACATCAAATTGGACACAAAGAAAAGTAGCCTGGGGATAATCACACTCTACTGCTTCAATATGTCTTCAAAGGCATCTTAATAAGAGCATGAAAGGGTTTATTAATATGCTTACCCCATCCAAGGCACAAAAAACGTTTCCTTATAAGCCGTGTCCTAATTTTTCCAGTTACAGCCATATATGACTGCCACGCCTCAGTCAAAACCCAACAGAATGAAGCCAGGAAGAAAAAGTGCAAAAAGGCGGTGGTAGTTGTACAGATGCTCTGTGGAAACAAAAAAGACTCACACTGAATATGGTGGGGGAGAATCATGCGTCCTCCAGGGGATCATTAATCTCCAACTCAGTGCTTTTATCTCAAATATCTACCTCTCCTGTGTGACAATGTAATTATTTACAGAAATTAGAAACCCTGCAGTCTTTATGCTGTATACAATATCTAAGATAGAAAAAAAATATGTCCTAATTCCATTTGCATGCTCAATTTTTTATGAGGAGAAGGCTGAATGTAAATTAAAACCCAAGGGAGATTACAATTACTACTTTACTTGAAGTTTTTTTCCTTGAAATGTAATTATGGGAATGGTCCTATCTTTGGTTTAATTTAAGTTACAGACATCTTGCATAATTCTTTTGGCTACATTCTTTATCCTCCCATTCTAGCTGATAGTTCTTTGTTTTGTTTTTTTATCTGTATTGATGTTAGGATTACATCCCAACAGCTATCCAAAAGGAAAAATTGCTTTTATACAAGTGTGATAATACTGGTATAAGAGCAAAGTATAAAATGAGATTTGGCTAATAGCCTAGTACAAAAATAACATATGTATTTTAAAGTCCTTAATACACTGTTCTATACTATTACATTACCATGTGTGTCCTAATCAAATCATTTTGAAAAGTTAATTGAGTCAGTGGCAGTACACAGCCATGATTTCACAGATATTTTACTTTACTACTGCCAAGCAGTAGTTACTTGTGACTCATCTGCAAAGGTGAGCAGGTTCATTTTGGTAAGGGCTGCTACTTTTTTCACTACTGGCACAATGTCTTTGTGTAAATCTTGTTCAAATCCAAGTCTTCATCAAGCAGAACCAGTAACTAAACTACTTTCTTCCTCTGTCAGTTTCCACCTTGCTATTTCCAGAAACTGAAAAGAGCAAACATAGAACTAGAAAAAAAGTAACAATAAACTCGTTAACAGAGAAATAAAAGTACAACCCTCATCTTCCCGCCTCCACTCCGGTATACTGCTAAAGCAGAATAGCTTTTTAGAATTTTGGCCCAAACTATTCCTATTATTTGTTTATTCTATTAAAATTCACCAGATGTTAATTCAGCTTTTTAGTTCTTTCCTATAAAAAGAACTTTACCATGTTTATCTCACCAGGTTTTTTGGTTTTTTTTTTTAATGTTCAGAGAGAATGTCCAGAAGCTGAGCAGCACTGTGCTAGGCAGATAGCCTGTGGTTGAACTGATTATGACCACAATCATCATTTTGCAAATGGTACTAAAACAAACATTACTAGTTTTTGGCATGTGATTCCTTGTTTCATGTAGCACTTAAATATATTTAATTACTTAAGACTTATTTTCATAAAGGTGTCAGTTTGCTGTATGATGAAGTCATGGATTTCCCAGACCCTCTTCCTCAGACCTTTATTCCTGCTTCAGGCATGACGTAGTAGCTGTAACCAACTGTGATCCCTCCCATACTTGAGACATTGAGACTTTTCTTCCAGGCTAAGGTTTAAATATCTACAGCTGACTGCTTTGCTCACTCCTGATCTGCAGTTCCTGATCCGAATTTGAATTTCAAAGATAATTCTTCCCTTTAAGACCTGAAGATTAGCTACACTTTCTAATTCACCTGTCACTTCCTTCCACCAGTTTGTCTCATCTCAATTGTATGTGCTAGCAAAATTATTCCTTCTCCATTTTTAAACTATCAGTATAAGGTTATATAAAACAATTTAAAAATATTGAAATGTTAAATGCTAAGTACTGAATGCACTGTAATTTTGTAAGAAATAAGCAAACGCTCAATATGTCAATACAGAGACTTTTAATTTGTTTGTTGCCTTGGGACTTTCTGATATGTACTTGGATTCTAATACAAATTGAAATACATGTAATTTGGGGCTACTGACATTTATTGCAATAATTCATGTCTCTCTGGATAAGAATTTGGCTACAATGTATAGAAAAAAAGGTATAGACTCTAGAGAAGTAAGAACCATGTCTATGACCAATAGCATTCTAATACGATCAGATGCATATTCATATATATCTAGCAAGTTCTTTAACTATGAAGGAAAGTTGTCTCAACTTAAAGAATGAGTGTGTGTGTGTGTGTGTGTATATATATATATATGTATATATATATATAATGTCTAAAGAGACAAAACTAATCATACATGAAAAGTATAACACAATATATGCTCCTGAAAAATAAAGGGGGATACACTTTGCTTCATTATCATATGAAGAATCAGTATAAAATCAGATACTCTACGTAATGAAACACACAATTTTTCTACTGATACATTTGCTAAGCTTTCTTTTAAAAATACAACTTTTATATTAGCAATTTTCAAATAAATGCTTTTATTTTCCATATTTGTCGTCTCAGTTTCCATAAGGTGGCCATTCTAATGTTCAGGGCTCAAGATTTTTTGATTTTTTTCTCTCACATAATCTAAATCCCATGTCAGTAACCCACGAAGATCAACCATCCCTTGGATCCCCTCAGTACTAGAGATTTTTATTCTTATAAATCTCAAACTTCCAAGTCACTTTGTCTATATAAACCTTGTCATATGTTCAATCTGCCGACTACTGGATCCACTGTCACTGTCCAGATCTATAGCTTCTCCTTATTCACATGTATCTATTTTTGACTCCCACAATAGCTGAGTTTTTGTTTGTTATGTTTTTGTTTTTGTCAGAGAGAAAGAGAGAGAGAGAGAGAGCACAAGCAGGCTCCCCGTTGAGGAAGGAGCCTGATGCAAGACTTGATCCTAGAACTCTGGGTTCATGACCTGAGTAAAAGGCAGATGCTTAACTGACTGAGCCACCCAGGCATCCCAAAACAACAGCTGAGACTTGATAGTTTGTCATTTCAAACCCGAGACTCACCAGTACCTCAAGCACATCATTCGATTCTGCTACACCTGCCCTACTGAACCTCAATTTGGTCCTTTACAACTGATGAGTGTTGTTGAAAAATATTACAAAACATGAGAGGGTATTAAACTGGCAAACTGAGCACTGTTCATACCTGTCACCCTCATGTATGCCATTCACCTCAAGTCCTTAGGGACAACAGAAAAAGATTTCATGAAATAACTGGAGAGAAAAGAAGTATAAACTGTGGTATATTAGAGTCTGTGAGAAATGCCTAAAAAACAAAACAGATGAGTGCAGACTGAAGGAATCCCCAGCTTGAAGCAAGATATTAGAAGCAGAGATGAAGACATGGAAATAGAGGATTAAGATACACAGATGACACACAGTTCTAACATCTGTTTGAAACTACTTTTGGAAGGAAAAAATAGAGAAATTTTCAAGGAAAGGCAGCATTTAAAGAAAGATTATGGAAAAGCTCCTCAGAACTTCAAAGATCCTCCGGGCTGAAGGATAAATTGAAGATAACACACGTGCGCATGCATGCACACACACACACACACACACACACCTCGATACGTTGTGATGGAATTTGTGAACATCAAAAATAAAGAGAAAATCTTAAAAGCTGTCAGAGTCAAAAGAAAGATTACTTACAAAGAAAGAAGCATCAAATTGACATCAGATTCCTTGTGAGCAACCCAGGATACAAGAAGACAGAGAATAGTATCTTGAGCATTCTAAGGGAAAATAACTTTGAAGATAGAATGCTACACCCACCAAAGCTATTATTCAAGTGAGAGGCAGAAATAAAGTTATTTTTAGAATTAAAGGAACTTTGAAGTTTACTACCTCAGTATTCTCTCTGAAAGAACTGCTAGACAATATAAACCAATAATAAGAAGAAATCCAGGAGGAAGGAATGAGATAAAGGACATAATGGATAGCAAAGGGGGTAATAAAATATACCAAGTCTACATAAAGGTTTATCTAAAAGCTTAAATGTACACATTTTAATTTTTAAAATACAACCACCTAAATATAAAATTTAAAAATAATATAAGTGAAGGTTAAGAAGTGAGGGAAATGAAAGTTACAAAGGATTAGGCAAAAATAAAAGTATGCTAAGCCTTTTGGTTGTTGTTGTTCTGAGGAATATTAGAGATACTAATTAGCTCTAGATGTTAGAAGAATATGTTTGAATATGTACATTAATGATGTTAAGGTAACCACAAAAGGTAGAAACAAATAATGTATTTATAAAATAGTAGAGGAAAAATAGAACTAAAGAAAAAATTCATCAGCCTAACTAAAGGCAGGCAAAGGGACAAAAATAAACTAGAAAATATGATAAATAAAAAAACCCAAAATAATTCCAAACATATCAGAAATTATAGAAATGGGAATGTTTTAAATTCATCAGTTAAAAGTTAAGAACTTTTATATTGAATTAAAAAAAAACCAAATCTAGTAATGTTTTTATGAGATATACTTCAAACCCAATGACACAGGCAAATTAGGAATAAAGAGATGAAAAGAGGTACATGTTAAGCAAATGCTAACATGTAAAAATCAGGTGTCACAATGTTAATATTGAAAAAAAAAAGCATTAAAAGAGATGAAAGACTTTTCATTCTGATAAAGAAGCAGGTCATAAAGACATTTCCAAAGGAACACATCCCTATGAAACTAATAAGAATTTTTCAAAGTATGTGAAACAAAAACTGAGAAAACTACAAGAATAAATTGTCAAAACTAAGTTTATAATGAAAGACTTAATATGCAGCTCTCAGTAATTCATAGGAAATTTGGGCTCTTTCCAGAGCTTGGCTGTTGTTGATAATGCTACTATAAACTTCTGGGAACATGTACCCCTCTAAATTAGTATTTTTGTATCCTTTAGGTAAATTCCTAGTAGGGCAATTGATTGATCCCAAATGTCCACTGAACAGATGAATGGATAAAGAGGAAATGGTATATAGGTGGAATATCACTCAGCCATGAAAAAGAACAAAATCTTGCCATTTGCAAGGACATGGATGGAGCTGAAGAGTACCACACTAAGTGAAATAAGTCAGTCAGACAAAGACAAATATCATATGATTTCACTTATATGTGGACTTTAAGAAACAAAACAAATGATCATGGGGGGAAAAAAAGAGAGAGAGGCAAACCAAGAAACAAACACTAAAGTATAGAGAACAAAGTGATGGTTACCAGAGAAGTGGGTGGGAGGTTACATAGGTGATGGGGATTAAGGCGTGCATTTGTTGCGATGAGTACTGGGTGTTGTATGTAAATTTTGTACCCGAAACTAATACTACCCTATATGTTAACTGGAATTTAAATAAAAACTTAGAAAAAAATGAAATATATCTCATTAGAAAACCCAAGAGTATCTATTTTTAAATTGTTAGAAATAATAATGAGAATCAACAAAGTGGCTAGATACAAGATAAATGCATAAAAATTGCATTTCCTGTACAGAGATCAATACATAAAATTTATTTTTTATACACCATCAATATCCATTTGAAAATGTATTGTGGAGGGCACGCATTGCATGGAGCACTGGGTGTGGTGTAAAACTATGAACTCTGTTACGCTGAAAAGAAATAAAAAAAAAAAAGACAAGAACAACACTCTCAGACATTTTTTTTAAACTTAGTAATGTTTAAAAGCCACATAATTTAGAAAAGTAGAATAAGCATACAAGCAAATGGCGAAATCTGGAAAGAGAAAATATATATTTGTAAAAAAAAAAAAGAAAATGTAATACAAGATTTATAATTAATTATGACAACTTTATCTCTTTTCCCTCCCAAACCATGTTAACATTATTATTATTATTAATTAATATTAAGCCACAGGAAAAACAACAGGCAGTAGACAACAGTGAACTCAAGATGTGCAAGTTCAGATGTTGAGAAAGGAAGGCATAACTGACTTAGAGTGACAAAGAATGTTACCACCTAAGTGCTTATAGAGTATGGGAGGTAGTAATGGAAATATTGATGGTAATGGACTCAGCTGACTGTGCAGACCTTCAACAGGTTTTAATACTTGGAAACAGTAGGGACCAGAAACATAAGAAAGACTTTGCATGAGGCTGAAAGAGAGAGAGGCTGGTTGAAAATCTATATACAGAATAGCTGAAACTCTGTGTTTCCTCCCCAACTCAGTAAAGTCCTGTACTGTCAGAGGGAGGTCTAGTCTCTGCAAAATTGAATGGGCTGTGTTCTGAACTCAAGTATCAGTCTCATTAATGGGTAGGTGTACAAGGCAGATACAAATGTAAATATTAACTCTTAAGCACCCTCGTCTCATTTTCTCCTTACTTCTGCTCCCAGAATGCTAGCAGGTCAGAAATTAAAAGCACCCCCAAGGGGGAAGAAATCTTCAGATGCTGGCTCATCCTTCACTAAGATACTGTGAAATCTTTCATTAAGTCCATCTACCCATATAGAACTTTAAGTCACTTTTTAGGGCCTTGCTTTTATATATGGATACACAACCGGTGATATGCAGATAATTGAAAAAATCTTCCAACATGGAAAAAAAAAAAAGGTCAAGAACAGAAAAAGTGGGGGAGTGAGGAGAGACTATGGTGGTAACAGAAAAATAAAAACTTCAAAATCAGTCTAAGTCCTTCAGAAACTGAGAAAATGAATTGCGCCTACAAAACAAAACCACTAGGGAAAGATTATCAGATGAAAGTAAAGGTCCTATTCATAATGACAATAGAAACTATAAAACAACTCAAATACATTTAACAGGAGCTTCCTGGAGAAAATTACAACATTTAATTAAAGGGCACAAAACAAGACACGATTAAACGGGAAAATATATATGTGAATTGGAGAATCAGTGTCATATAAATGTCAATCTCTCCCCAACTGATAAATATATTCAATATAATTCCCATCAAATTTTAATTTTCTTCTTTTAGTTTGGCAAACCAATTCTAAGTCATAGAGCAAATCAAATATAAAAAATAGTCCAGAAATTCTAAAAAAAATTAAAAAAGAAGACAGAAAAGAAAGAAGCATACAGTGTTTTCCCAATGACATAAAACAGAATAATATGTAGTCAGATGATCACCATCCCTATTTTGCACATGAGGGTTTGGAGAGACTAAGTTACTTGGCCAATGTCTCATGGTTAATGAGTTAGGAGGAGGAGTTAAAACATGGTCTCTGACTCCAGGGCTTGTGCATTTCCTTAACTCCGTCACACTGCTTTCTGACAATTTTTTTTTGCACATCCATAGTCTAATCCTCACAACCTTTTTTATCTTCTCAATGTTCCTTCTTATTCCTAAATCAGATAACCTTGCCTTCAACAATACAGATGAGACACAGACTATCCATATTATTGATATCTTCATATTCCCTATACTCTTTACCACCTTCCTCCTTTCCAAATCAGGCCCTTCCCCTTCGAGGAGGTGGTGTATTAGAGTTAAGAGATAGACCCCTGGAATGGCCTTGTGGGTTCATACACTGATTGCTGCATTCACTGGTTGTTACTTAAAATCTGTGTGCCTCTCTTTTCTCATTAAAAAAAATGAGGATAATTACAGCTTCTACTCATAAGACTTTTGTAAAGATTAAAGAGCATGATACATATAAGTTTGATACATAGTAACCATGCTTGATCCTATATTTGGTCAACTATATACTCCTCTCCTTTAGTTAGTTCCTGTATACCTATATATATATAATTTCTTAGCCTACAAATCTGTTGAAATGTCTATCTTCAAATAACCAACCAATCAACCTTCTTTTTATTGGTTTATTCACAGTGGTTCTCATTGGGTTGTTCTCTCTCTTTCCAATTGTGGTCAAATTTCCTGAAAGGTTAAGCTATCCATCAGCTTCTTTACTACATGTTTACACATTTTCTTTCCCTCTAGCATCTCCCCTCAGTTTCCCTCTACAGGAATTACCTATGACTTTCTAATTTCCAAATCTAACAAATGGAACTTTCTCTAAGTCTCCCACAAAGACTTTGGACCTTAACATTCTCATAGGGTCTTTAAAGTTTTCCCTAGCTCTAAAATTCTACAATAGCGTGAATACTGTCTAATTAAAAGTCTAACGGAGCTTTTCATTTCTTGAATTAATTTTGGCAATTTATATTTTACCACAAATTATCTATTTCATTTATATTTTCCAATGTCTTACTATGTGATTGTAGATGATGTTCTCATAAATTTTAAGAAATACTATTTTTTTGCTTCTAAGGTTGCTTATCTATGTTTCCTATTTCTTGGTCAAAGATGCCTGCTTTACTAATTTATTTCAAAGCTTAATGATTCCTAAAGTCCAACTTTCTAGGAAAATATTATTACATTAATAACAAGATGAATTTCTTAAAGTATAAGGTATAATTATTTATCCTTTTCATTTGGCAGACTTTCAAGGATTCTAAGGAAAAAAACAAACTGTGTTTACCTTATTCCCAGCATTCAAATAAATCAAAGGGTGTTAGCATTTAAAAATAAGCAATCATTGACACCCATTATGTAACTATTTCAAAAAGCAAAAGAGAAAATGCTTTTGAGGAAAGATATAAGATATTTAAAAACAAACAAACAAACAAACAAAAACTTCCAAGGAATTGAGAATGCAGAGGAGCTTGTTTTTGCTAGAAATATGAAAAACAGAATTTTGAGATGAAACACTTCAGTAGAATATTTAGAAACTCTCAAACAGTATCAATATCTGCATACTTTAATTGCAGTATTTATGGAGAAATCAAGAATTACTGAAGTTACTGCAAAATTTAACAATTTTAGATGAGCTGGAATCATTCCTCCATATGAAGCAATTCTTATTTGAATTATTTAGATAATTTCCTCCACTCTCACACTAGTTTGTCTATAATAAATAAATAGACAACATGACGACTATAGTTAACACTGCTGTTTGACATATAGGAAAGTTGAGGGTAAGTCCTAAGAGTTCTCATCACAAGGAGAAATTTTTTCTTGTTTTCTTTCTTTTTTTTCCACTGTGACTATATGAAAAGATGGATGAGGTTGGCTGAACCAACTGTGATCACTTCACAATATGTGTAAATCAAGCCATTATGCTGAATGCCATATACTTATACAGTGATGTATGTCAGTTATTTATTAAATAAAACTGGAAAAATTATAAATATGGATATCTTGATATTCATGTGGAATAAAACATGTTCAAGACACATAACCTTTTAATTCTGAGATGCACCTGTAACTCCTTACAAGTGAATGATGTTATGGGAAGAAATTCTGGTTCATCACTATAGTGATTTCAAAGACAGCCCTTAAAAGGTTGCACTAATAACTATTTACATTGTTCAAAAAAGAGGTTTTTACAGACTAAAAATAAATTACTGTGAGTGTGAAATAAGTTAATGGATAAAAAGCGCTTGCACAAAGATAACACACAACTCCATGTATAGTAAGTGCTCAGTAAATAATAGCTGTTAATAATAAGGTCATAATTAAAAGCATAATTAATTAATCCATCATTAAAATACATGGATTAATTTTTATTTGGCATAATTATTTGGCAAAATGTTTGAGACTACATTTTAAAGGATGATAAAAAACTAACTTTTCAAGAGCCTACTCTGTGTTAAACATCAACTTCGTAACAATGCTGTAAGGTAAATATTTCTATAAGAGGAGATGAAGCTCAGAGAGGTCAAGAAACTTGTCTGAAGTTACACATGTAGCAAATGAAGGAGCAAATGTTCTTTTCATTACCATGTGTTGCCCTTTGCTGACATATTTGTATTTCTATGGTTATACTATATTATTTCAAGCCAGTGCAAATTGTGCAATAGCAGGATGGAGACGGTAAATAAATAAATGCTACAATATACAAACAAAAGTGACATTAAGTGATTAGTCTTTTTTTTCAAATCACAACCAAAAGAAGAATGCATCACTGGCTAACTGAATATGATGATGATGATAATAATAATAATAAGAAGAAGAAGAAGGAGAAGAAGAAGAAGAAGAAGAAAAAGAAGAAGAAGAAGAATGCATCATTTAAAAGTACAGTTTTGGTTATGAAGAGCCCATCAACACATGTACAAACATAGTTTGAGGTTATCTGGACAGAGCAAATCCCAATGTGATGTCCAGTGGGAACTGGGACTACAAGCTTCATCATTTCATAATTAAAGGTTTTATGGTATTAATTCCATCAAAACTTTCTGTTAATGTCACTTCATTCAACTTCCTTCATTCCATAGCTGCTGTGACATGCTAGATCAACAGCTATGTCATTTGTAGATAACTGACAAATGTCTCTCACAGAGCCAAATACTTAGCTGGTGCATTCCTCCTTTTGGATATAGTGGAGCTTATCAATAGAAGAGATTTTATAGGATTTAGTTTTCTCTTAAAAACTCTTGTTTCACTATTTAAAAAGTTGTAATACCTCCTTAAAAACTATGGCACAAAGCTACGATAAAGAAACATTATTATCTCTCTGATCCATCTTTTTGGGAAAAAAACACTTTGGAAAACAGAAGAAATTGCTAATACAAAGTCATGTATGGTATGAAATAACAAATGAATGAAGAAACACATGCAGTTGCTAAATATGAGAACCTCAAACAATAACAATTCTTATTTGCTAGACTTTTATAATTTCATATTAAAATGAAGCAGTACTATTAAAAAGGAAAGAAATGCTAGATAGATGTCAATAGAGATAAAAATCTGTTTCACAGATGTCAAAAATATGTATCTTGCAGAAAACATGTTCATATTTTGAAGACCTTGGAAAGTTTGTCACACATAACAGGAAAATCTGAGTCTTTGAAATGTGTCCTTTGGGAGACTAAACATTTGTACATCGTACACAGCAGATGCTTCATTATACACTGTTATCTCTAGGCTTAGAAAATGACAATTTTATTCAAAATGAAATATAATTAAGTCACTTGCTAAATAAGGCCAAGAGTTCAGCTAAAGCTTTACTAATAATTTAGAAATTTTATAAAATGTGTTATAAGCTCTAAGATATCTCTGAGAATTGATTTACACTGTGTTCTATAACGGAAGAGAAAAATCAATTGTGAGTGCAATTATAACCTCCAATGTAATGAAGCACCATGTAGGTTCACTCAAAAAAGGATGATAGGGGGCGCCTGGGTGCTCAGTGGGTTAAAGCCTCCGCCTTCGGCTCAGGTCATGACCCCAGAGTCCTGGGATCGAGCCCCCCACAGGCTCCCTGCCCCTGCCGAGCAGAGAGCCTGCTTCCTCCTCTCTCTCTCTCTCTGCCTACTTGTGATCTCTGTCAAATAAATAAATAAAATCTTAAAAAAAAAAAAAAAAAAGGGATGATAGTAATGGAAGTACAAAGTTGCTTTCAACTTGTGTCAAGCAAAGAAAACAAAACTTTGTAGCTTTGTTGTTGAGGTTTCTAGACATAACGTTTCTCTGAGTACTGGGAAGGCAAGGGAAAGTAACTCTTTTATATCAAAAAGACATTTGTTTATTCCACTTATCAAGTTTAATCACCAGTCTGACTTGGTGTCACAAAACTATTTCAATATGGAATGCAAATAGTTTTTGATTCAGAGGCGGCAAACTATGAAAAGGTCCTAGTCTGCAGAGGCAGGCTAGTATTTCTCAGCCTTGGTTGCACCATAGGATCACCTGGGGAGCTCTAAAAACTGGAACTATTAATGCTATCCCCTAAGATTCTGATCTAGTCAGTCTAGGGTGGAGCTTCAGCATCAGCATTGCTAAGGCTCCCCAGGTGATTCTAATGTGCAGCCAGTGCTCACAACCAGCAACTAGAACAACCACAGACTGACTCCTAGCCATGGAAGCTACCAAATGTGTGACCTTGCACAAACTATTCACTTCTCACAGCCTCAAAGTCTGGATCTGTTGGATGAGAGTTAAAGTATCTACTACATTAGGTTATTTTAAGATTACACATAATAAATGTAAAGTGCTTAGTTCTCAGGGGGTTCTAAAAAGTATTAAACAGTAATGACCATTCATGCAAATTCTCAACCCCTTAGAGTAACTTACGTCATCTTAGGTAGTTCCTAAAGTTCTGGAAAGAGTAATGAAAATGGGGTCCTCTGATACGTATTTATATTTGAACTCAGAATGACCTTAAGAACAGACAGACTTCTTTATAGATTCTGCTATGAAAATAGAGTCAAATAGCTAACAATGAAGGGTGGGGGGGGGGGCGGGGAAGAGCACAACAGAGTAAGGCTAGTCTTAAATTATGCTAAATGTGATCAGTGGGCCAGTTTTAGGACTCTGGGCACGTTGATTTAGGGAGATCTCAAAGAACTTCCACTCCAAAGTACCAAAGTCAACCCTGAGTTTGGATAGTTCCATTTGTGTTTACCTTTCAAATCCTGAATTGATTATCTCTGAGCCACCCAACCCCAGATATTTCAAACCTGATATGTCTAAAAATTAACTTTTCACCCTCCCTGTTAAGCTAGATTCTCCTTTTGTGTATGGAATTCACTGACCTCTCTATTTCTATGACCTTAGATGGGGCCATCACTCACTCTCTCCTGAAATATTAGTGACAAAGGGAGATTTCTGTGAAGAGAGCACCCTTCTATTGGCCCTACTTCCTTCAGCAAGAATGAAGTGAAGCTCCAAACCTAAGTATGACAAGATGTTCCTATTCTTTCTCCTCTACAAGTTAAAAAAAAGAAAGGTCTTAGAATATATCTGCCATATACTAAGTCCTAAATAAGTATGACTCGTAGTTACCAGTATTTTAATAATTACTCCACTGGGAACTGAATATAAGATTTATTTCTACAATGAGAAATACTAAAGTAGTTTAAGTGTTAAGTGAAGAATCAAATAAAGAAACTGTACAAGGACAGGAGAAATCTGATAAAAATGAAAGTTCAAGCACATGAGAAGAACTGGCCTTTGATAAGAAGAAAGTCCTCTCTTGATTTAAAGCATGCATGAAGGAACAAAGACTAGGTGAAAATGTAGATAAGATAGCATATGTTATGATGGGAAGGTAACATGATGGCTACCAAATTCTTTTTGAAGTAGAAGTTGAGTCTGTTGTTAAAGCTAAAGATGTAGAAAGGAGATCAGTGGTTTGAATATGTTTGAACAAATCAGAAATTCTCTTGAGAACTGGAAAACCAGGTAACATGGAATCGCCAGGCAGCATTGAAGCTACCTTGAACTGAGTAATGACGCATTTATCAGCTCCAAAACCAAAGACTAGACGGCACAGACCTCCCTCCATCCACCTCTGAAATCATGAATTCTAGTCCCCTGCAAAAGTAAAGAAATACTAGTTTTGCTATATTTCTGGAGTGGTTTTCTCTGGGGTCCTGTTTTAATGGACCATCTGGTACATGGTCCCATTTTCTTCCCCCTTTGACTACACATGATGAACTCCTTACTGTTATGTCCAAGAAGATACAAACCAGCTCTATGGAAACAATGGAAGCTAGCTACTACCAAGAACAAATCAAGATTTTAGTCCATTGGTTGGGAAATGCTGAAATCACAATGTAACAAATCTCTTACACTGAAGCAAAATTGAAGAAGTGTCTCAAGCCTCTTATCTTTTGATAATGTCTCAAGCCTCTTATCTTTTGATAAACAATTACCTTTGAAAGTTTAGAAACCTATCAGGCTAGATTCTCAGTTTCTCAGCAGGTGTAACAGATGACTACAGTCAGAGTACTATAATCCAGATTGGACAAAAATAACAGATGGCAAAACACACTATTTCTAGTACCACTACTTTTACAAGCAATGGCTATAAATACCTTTTTAGAAGACATTCATTTATTGGAAAAGAACAGTTTCATCCACACAAACCCCAAGTGATCTTTTCCTTTACCATGTCTTAAAAGATTTTATCATTGAAGGATTTAGCATCAAAATAGTTACTGAGTACCCAGTGCATGAAAAATCCGGCATGAGGCAAGTTTTAAACATTTTACACAAAACCATAAAAATTACATATGTGTAAAAACACACTTGTAAGCATTTATGACATATGCATGTGTTTAAGTTGGATTACTGTAATGAGTAAAGTCAAGAAGATAAGGATACTTCATATTCTGAATTTACTTTTTTGATAAGACAGATTCCTAAAATTATTTGATTTCTTTTATCACTATAAAATAGAACTGAATTTTATTAGTATTAGTTCATTTTTAAATCCAGAGCCTAATCAAGCCTAGCAAAAAGTTGGTTGAAAGGAGGAAGGAAGTACCTTTTTAAAAAAATTTTATTTGGGGGGGCGTGCTGTGGGAGGTGGAGAGGGAGAGAGTCTTTAAGCAGGCTCTCTGCTGAATGAGGAGCCCCTGACATGGGGCTCGATCTCACAACCCCGAGATCAATGAGCTGGGTCAAAATCGAGAGTCGGATGCTCAACCGACTAAACTACCCAGGCGTCCCAGGAAGTATAGTATTATTTTACTTTATTTTCACAACATTAAAAAATTAGTAATGTATTATGCAATACCCTCAAACTTTGTTTAGAAATGGTGACAGGTGGATCACAATGTTTCTTGGTTGAGCACCGCTTTGTTACGAAGCTCCTTTGGTTTCAGTATGACATATCTTGCTTTATACCATTTCCTCTTATCATATTTAAGATTTTTATTGCAACCAAGTAAAAAGTGTCAAGAGGAAAACAGAAGCAAAATCCCAAAGACCATTATGTCAAAAATAGATTTTACCAAATATTTTAAGTATAGCCTTCTATTCTTATATCATGACTTTAAATTATACAGTTTAAAATAATGAGGATGAGCTGAGAAACTCCCTCCATTTTTACTCACAAGTATAACAGTAGTGTAGGGAGAGAAAAAGAGATCTGGGCCCAAGGTTGACGGGGAGAGGGTGAGGAGGGGAGGAGAACGAGTTGAAATGTGTTCCCAGTCTTCTCTAAAGAGCTATAATTTCATTCTCCTCATTTTAAGAGGGTGAAAACTGCTCCTCTCACCCCACCTCCAACCTTGCCTCCTTCTATTCTTCTCCATACATTTTTGCCTTCTGAGGAGAGGCGTGGCAGTAGTCAAAGTTAGTATTGGAGCAGGAAAGAGAGAAGAAAGAGAATCCAATTACATCTAACAACTTGTCCTCCTACTTTGACCACAATGTCTTAATGCCAGGATTCCACAAGGAAGAGAGCTTTGTGCAGAATTGACTTGATTTAAATGAACCAAATACAGTACTTTATAAATAACTGAATCATTTCAAATCAAGCTAATATTATATAAATAATATCTGTCTTTTCTAAGTACCTACTTATTTATCTTATTCAGTTCAATATGAATATGCCAAGCATATATTTCTAAAAGAAATCAGATTATGATTCATATTCAGTTCTCAATTACAGCCTCTCAATGCATGAAATATTCTCTTGTAGTAAATGAAGCACTTTGAGAAGAATACACATTCTTTCAGGTTTCTAGGATCCTATTTAATGCAGGACTATAGCATATAGTGATTGTATCTCTGAATAATACAACACCTTTTTTTGCTCCCTGAATTCAAAATCACTTTCTCTTATACTATTCTATTATTTGTTGGAAACTTCTATTCTTATGCTTATTTCATTGATTATAGCTTCCCAGGGTCAGGTTTGTTTTCCTTTTATTAAATCCAGTGGAATACCTAGCACATAAGTTTTATCCAGTAAATATTTATTGCATGAAAAAAATTAAGGAGATAACTCTGTTATTAATAATTTCAAAGGAGATTTTTGGTCTGAATATATATGTTCTTGCTTAGTGATAATTATGTGTGAGGAATTCTTCATCATTGTTGTAGAAAAGACCAGCTTCCTCAATCCTTGCTTGGTCCTTGCCCACATGGCAGAATCTTAAAAAAAAAAAAAAAAAGTAATCTCTGAGCACATGGTGATCCAGAATAAAAACTGAACTTCCCAACCTTTCTTTTAAGGTCATATAATTAGATTCTTGCCAATAGAAGATTAACGACAATAGTATGGGAAACTTTGGAAAGTATCTTTTTCTTCTTTCCCTGTTTGCCTTTGTTATCAGATGGAATATTTACATGACAGAGCTAGTAACAGTAATCTTGAACACTGAGGTGGAAATTTCAAAGAATAAGGTCAAGAGGAAATGGGCCCTTTATGACTAGGGAGCTGCCTATATTTATGTGAGCATGAAATAAACTTTTATCTTTTCTATATCATTCTTGTTTTGGGTTTTTCCCATAATTCAGTTAAGCCTAATTGTTACATTTGGTATCAATACATAAAAGACAGACATGTTTCATCATGCTTGCTCTTGATAAAATACTATATACTACGCTTAAATAAATGTGACTTATGAACCAACTGAAATAAATTTATACTTATTTTCTAAGCTCTGAAATCAATCCAAATATTCACACTTCGGGTGGCTCAGTGGGTTAAGCCTGCCTTCAGCTCAGGTCATGACCTCAGGGTTTTGGGATTGAGCCCAGCATGGGGCTCCCTGCCCAGCGGGGAATCTGCTCTTCCCTCTGCCTTTGCTGCTCCCCATGCTTGTGCTCTCTCCCCCTCTCTCTCTCTCTCTGACAAATAAATAAATAAATAAAATCTTAAAAAAAAAATCTATCTCATATGATCCTTATATCTAACAGGAAAAGTAGATATAATTACTGTAATTTTAATTTTATGGATGAACAAAACATACCCAGTGAAGCTGAGAGACTTTCCTAAAGTCACACAGTAAGGATCCAAAGTCATGTCTTCTGATTTATTTCAGGTCTCATTTACTTTCCTTCACACCAAATGATCTTAGTGGATTTGTTTGAATTAGAAATGACCTATATCATCTAAAATTATTATACAAGAGCAGATCTGCTCACAAAACATCTAAAACTTCTCACTGAACAAAATTCTTACCTTGTTCCTCCCTGACTTTCTAGTACATGCATGTCAAGATTCCTGTGTTTCATATTGTCCTAAATGTGATATTGCCACCAGAATTTACACTCGAGTTTAAAATTTAATACATAACATGGAATGAACCACCTCACACCCTTATTTGAGATTGGGCGCTCTGTGGCAAAGAAGGATTTAACATGTGTGCCAACCACACATCCCAACTTTTCTTCCATCAGCAGGATCACTTCCCCTAGTTATTCCACTAGGATGTCCAGTTGGCCCATAATGAATGAGGACTACTAGGTATGTGATCCTTCTGGTATTGTTTACTATAGATCTTGAACCCAGAAACTGACAGAGCTTAGGAGAAAAAGTATTCCACCTGTTCCAGTAAATAAAGGCAGAAGTAGGTCAAGCACAGACAGCACTTGAAAAGTATCTGAGAAGGTTTAGAAGAATCTAGGAGATATGACAATAATGTAATGTCTACTTAACTATTTTAGATAGGATGTTGCAAGAACTCAAAATATACCAATATTAAAAAAACAAAACACCCTCACTTTTTTTTAACCTGACTTATTTTTAATGTGGATCACTCAAGAATGAAGACAACTTTTAGCCTTGCTTAAAATGCAGCACTTGGCACAAGTGTGATTCTGAAATCCCTAAGAAATGCAGCTGTATTTTGTAATCAGATGCGATATGATGGATTCTTTAGTATCCTAACTTTATAAAGGATAATGACATTAAGATAAATTGTTAGAATCAAATACATGTCGATAAAAAGGAGTCATCACCAAGAATGCAATGCAGCTCTGCTTCATACTCTACTTTGAAACTAGGGTAGAAGCTTAATTAGGAAAGCAAGAATGTTGTTGGTGACAAAAGAGGCTATTTTTACAAACATAACTAATACAGTGTCTTGAGAAAGAAACAAAGAGAGAGGAGAATGAGAAGGTTTCAGTCACGTAAACCACAAATTGCAGCGCGGTATGATAGGGTCTATTGTAAGAACCTATAATCTCCAGGTGAATGTGAAAAACCCGATGGGACACTCTGGGAGATCTTGCTTGACCTCTAAAGTCTGCGATATCCCCTCATATGTTCCACTGGTCCCTGTCCTACTGGATCAGCACCATAAGCTCTTTTCACATTGCATTTTTAAAAAATATTTTATTTATTTATTTGACAGACAGAGATCACAAATAGACAGAGAGGCAGGCAGAGAGAGGGGGGAAGCAGGCTCTCCGCTGAGCAGAGAGCCCGATGCAGGGCTCGATCCCAGGAACCCGGGATCATGACCTGAGCCGAAAGCAGAGGCTTTAACCCACTGAGCCACCCAGGCGCCCCTTCACATTGCATTATTATAGTTTACTTGTTTGTCTCTACACTCCTCCCCCGCCCCCCGACACACACATAGACAATAGGATTGAAGTATCAAGGAGGGAGCTTCCATTTGGTTTAATTTTGTTGCTGTCATTGTATAACCCCCAAACGGAATACTGAGCCCGACCTGTGTTAAGAAATAAAAACACTCATGTGCTGAATGAATGAGTGATGAGTGAGAGAATTACACTGAATGAAGGAGCAGCTTCTGTCTTTGCACGGCTGTATTAACGTGCCTAGTTATCTCCCTGAATGTAAGCTTCCTAAAGCAGTTCTATTTTCAGTTCACCTCTCTATATGTTACTTTGCCCAGCACATGGGTTATCGATGATTCACAAATGAAAAGATGTTCTCGTTTTTCCTGTGAGTAAAAAGAGGCAACATGTTATATTTTTACATGATGGAGGCTAGAGACTTCAGATAAAATCAAAACAAAAGATAAATCTTAGTGATCTTGCTTTATAAAGAAATTATGTGTTGGGTGATAATACACCAAGACATCATTGGGCTTAGGTAGATAGTATTATGATGGTTCTAGATGATTCATGACATATTCTGAATTTCTATGATGTGAAAGAAAGTTCACATTAATTTACTAATCCCCATAATAACATGAACATATATTTAGAATCAATGATAAAAGTCTACATAGGGGCTTGAAGAGTAAGAGAAAGCTCTGTGGTCAAAGAAACAGCCTGATGATTATTTACCTGAGCTTAAGCCAGATCTTGACAAATGTGACCACGCCCTGGGGCTGATGCCTATTGAGCTAGTTGGTTTCACCATTTTTCTCTCCTCCCATCCTGTCCATCACAAATTCTGACACACTCATCTTAATGGGCCCCAGAGTAACCCTGAAGGCACTTATATGCAGAAAGACATAAATCTGACCCTTAATACTAAAAAAAGGATTAAAGTGAGTTAGGACCATCTCGTTCATAGCAGAAAGGCAGCAATTTATTATAAATGAAAGATAATCTCACAGTTCTAGTCAGGAAGTAACTCATGTTCTACCAATCTCTATTGACCAGAAAAAGTAAACTTTTTGAAAACAGTAATAATCACTGTAATAATGGCTTGTGGAACTGTCACAACTTGAACATTTTGTGATCAATAATCCAAGGAGGATTAAATAATGTTTCTTTGTTTTAGGAACAAATATATTTAGAATAAATATAATTTAGGCAATTGTATTTTTAATGACCATTAAAATTCCTTTTCACGGGATACCTGAGTGGCTCAGTCATTAAGCGCCTGCCTTCGGCTCAGGTCATGATCTCATGGTCCTGGAATCAAGCCTCACATCAGGCTACCTGCTCATCAGGGAGTCTGCTTCTCCCTCTTCCTCTGTCTCTGCCTCTCCCCTTGCTTGAGCGCACTCTCATATTCTTTCTCTCTCTCTCTCAGATAAATAAATAAAAAATAAATAAAATTCCTTTTTTTTGTTTCGATATGAATGGCTACTATGTGCCAAGTACTGAACTAAGTGGTTAGTTGCATTACTCTTAAACTTTACAACAGTCCTTCTAGAAAGTATTATCATTGATTCTTATAATCATATACAAATAAGGAAAATGAGGCTCTAACAGATTAAGCAAGAAGATCAAAGTCCCCTAAAATATAATGAGCTATGCTGGGATTAAAATCCAGACTCCCTGAACTCCTCAGCCCATGCTCTTATGTGACTCCATATTTCCTCTTAAATATTTGAAAACTACAGATTCACACCTGATCCACAACAGACTTGGTGACTTACACATGCTATTAGCTACAATCCGTCATTTGCAAACCATTTTTTTTAAAGATTTTATTTATTTATTTGACAGACAGAGATCACAAGTAGGCAGAGAGGCAGGAAGAGAGGGGGGAGGGAAGCAGGTTCCCTGCTGAGCAGAGAGCCCAATGTGATGTGCGGCTGGATTCCAGGACCCTGAGATCATGACCTGAGCTAAAGGCAGAGGCTTAACCCACTGAGCCACCCAAGTGCCCTGCAAACCATTTTTTAAAAATAGAAAGACTAGCACATACCTTTAAAATTGAAAATGTCGATAGATCTAACTAGCCAGTCTAGAGGAGATAAACTGAGGAAAGATAAAGAAATATGATGCCTCTGAAGACAGGAGTCAAAGTGGGAGTCAAGAATATAATTCATTACTGACTTCTGTAGAGTTAAGTGCCGCATTCCATCTGACCAAAGCAAAACAGTAGAAGACACAATTGGACACATAGCTTTGACATACAAAGACTGACAAAATAGAACTACCAAAGAAGCAAAAACGTAACTTTTACTTGAGTTTAAGGTACCTAAGAGTCCAAATCAATATAGCTAAAACATAAAGCTGACAAAAAGTTGCAACATCTAAGATATCTAGTTTCATTTTTATTAACATCCAGTAGCTATTTTTATCATACTCCCACTGCTAGTAGGAAAAGAATCTAAGAAACATATTATCCGGGAGAGGGAAGAACATTTTATCTTTTTCTTTTAAAATCTTTTTCTTTTTGAAAAAGTCTTTGAAGTCCCAGAATCAGGAGTTTAAACTTCAGGTTGTGTGCATGTTTTATATCTGTTTTGATTCAAAGTCTGGAGAAAAGAAATGGGATTTTCCATGATGATTTAATTATTCATGAAATGTAATTTTTAAGGAGAAAACCTCCAACATCAACAACCCAAGGTTTAAAATGGTCAACTTGCTTTGCTCTTCAGTTATAAGCCAAGAGTGTTAAAATTGTGGTTCAACTTGGCTATTAGAAAATAAATATACAACCTCATTTTTTAAAAATTTATGATTTGGTGGAAATTGTTGCTTCGGAAATTATTGAAAGAAGAACAAAACAGAAAGAAAAGTCAAAAGGAGATAAAAGTATAAGGTGGGTCCCAAACAGAGGCAGAGCTTGAGAGCATTTGCAGAGTGGGGAAAGCACTCTGAGGTCAAGGACAGCAGCTTTGCTAGGAGAGTCATAATTCACAGGGGACCGTTATTACTGAGCTGATGATGGGGTTCTATTTTGTGACTAAACCAAACCCTAAACTCTAGAAATGTAAAAGCTACTTTTTCCAGGCCTCTCATTACACAAAAAGCCCTTCAGAGATAGATTAGTTTTATGTGAAATTAAAAAAACAAAAGAAAACAAAAAATAGAACAGAACAAAACAAAAAACACCAGTGTCTCTTATTGTGCAGGAGAGAAGACTTAGGGTGAAAATGAGCATAAAAAGCAAGCAGAGCTTGAGATGAGATGGCCTCCAAAAAGGATCAGATGATAGGAGAAGAAGTAAATATAGGCCACAACTTTGTAAGAAGGAATGTGTTGAGTGAGGAACTGTAGGACATAACGGGTAAGAAGGGTAACCTAACTTCAGCGAGGCTTCTTCCTGAAACAAGGCCACCTCCCTTTCCTTAGAGTATTGACTTGAAAAAACTTGGAATTATAAACTTTTTCTTGGCCACTTTGAGATGTAAATCTTCTACAGCCCCCCCAAAAATCTTATTATTATTTTTTTTTACAATTTTATTTATTTGAGAGAGGGAGTGCTAGAGAGAGAGAGCGCGTGCGAGTGCATGGGTGAGCACAAGCAGGGGGAAGGGCAGAAGGTGAGGGAGAAGCAGAGTCCCTGCTGAGCAGGGAGCCCAATCCCAGAACTCTGAGATCATGACCTGATCTGGAGGCAAACAAAGCAGATGCTTAAAGCAATGGGCCACCCAGGTGCCCCTAGGAACGTCTTTCTTAAGAACCTAAAAACTATCTCTTTGAATGTACTCATCAAAAAGATGGTCTCACCATCTCTGCAGAAGGGTAAGAGCCAAATTTGGATAAGCAACCATGTGCAAACATGGTTGACCTAATCACATTGACCAACCTTCCCCCATCACCGTCCAGTACTTCCCATTAGTCAGCCCCAGAGTTTAACGATCCTCCCTAGGGCTTTTTGTTTCCGCAGAGTTGAGTTCAATCTCTTTGCCCTGTTGTAATTGTCTTTCTTCTCTGTTGCAATAAAAAGTCTTGTCATTTTTCTAAACCATTTTTAACAAGTGTCCAGTGCAACTTTTCTTTTACAAGAGGAATAAGCTTAGTGCCACTGAGGGCCTACGTGAGTGATCCTACATGACTCTCATAATAATGGTGTGAGGACACAAGTTCCAAGAGGTCAAGCAACCAAAGTAAATACTTAGTAAGTGGAAGAATAGGAATTCACACTATGAGCTCCTTCTCAGTAAGGCCAAGTTCTTCTTACTTTTTATGTAAAAGAAAAAGCTAAAAACACAAATGATACATGTAAAAAAAGAAATTTGACAGAATTTGATTTTGAATATATTTTTCTTACTAAAATCATGCATCAAAACAAAACTAAAATGTCTATTTTGAGTGCAACTCGAAATAGTACCTTTTTAGTGTTCATTTGCTTAGCTGCTTCTCCCATTTTAAGGTGTTCCTTAAATTACCAAATGAGGCCCTTCTTTCTGAGTTCATCTTGTACAATTTGTGAACCATCCTCTGGAGATGTTTTGTTCTCCTTTCATTCAAGGCCTCTGAAAACTGACATTCGCCCTCCCTTCTTACCAGCTGTAGTAAGCTGACTGCTGGAGGAGAAAGTTCAGTTACCTCCTTTGCCTCCCTTGTATCTTAATGATAGGAAATGAGAGTACTTAGAGGTGGCTTTTCTTGAAGTAGAGGTTTCCTTAATCTGTAATGGAATTAATGAAAACCATAAAGATGACAGAGTGGGCTCTCCCCAGCCTTTGTTGGGTTGGCATGTATTGGTTCTTTGGACTTCATACATCAACAAGCTCCACTGGAAAAAACCATGACCTCCACTATCAATGCCACAACAAAATTCAAAGGACCAAGGCTTGTTGACCAAACTCCTCAAGTTTCTACCATTGATGCACAGATGCGGTCTTGCATCAGTTAAGCTACACTGATTACTGAGTGAAAATCTGAGAAAGACAGGAGTCAGGCTACAAGCTGCTTTACTGTGGCAAGATGACAACAGAAGCCTATGATACAGCCAAACTCTGCTTTTACCCTATTGGTATCCTCAGTCTTTTAAACATGCAGTAGCAGATTTCTCAGAAAGAACAATGTCTACAAATGGATCAATCATATTCCTAGCATGGAGTCCAATGAGCCATGTGATCCCTTGAAGGTGATGACAAGTTCAGAGTCTGGGTTCAGACTTTTCTGCTAAGGGCTCCATAAAGCATCATGTCTTGGTCTCTATCTCCCTCATAGGAATGGTCTGAGGGTAATATGACATAATTCAAGTGAATGTATTTTGAAATAAAAGCTTGGTAAGTTAGAAGAATATTTTTATTACTAAGAGAGTGGCCATCTGTTTCTGAAGAACTCAAGTGAGAACATGACTTTTTGCTTTATATGGAGTAATTTTCAGATAATACGTTTTCACTGCCTCCTGTGCTGGAACATTACTTGAACTGAAAGATACTCTGTCTCATAATTCTCTGACATGTGTAGCACTCTAATTATTTTTAAGGAAGACATCAATTCATATTAACTGCTGATAAATACAGCCATGTCCCAAAATGTGCACTTGGGAGATGGGAAAAGTAAGATAAGCAAGCAAGGATAACATAAGTGAATAAATAATGAAGAGACCAGAAACACTGTGGAGTCTCTCATTTGTAACTTGTTATTTCAGGAAATAACCATCCATACTGGCTATTTACCATGATTAACCTTCATGCATCTATTTAATTCCTTGAAATTTTTAGTGCAATTCTGTCAATTGTACTTACTACCCCTATTAACAATAATAATCCTATTTCACTTTGGACATCCATCATTTGAGTTCATATGGAAATTAGAACAAAATGTTCTATGTTTGGTGGGAGTCACCAACAAAGTGCAATTTTATGTTTGGCTTAAATGTCAACAGAAGCAGTGAGGATAACACAACTCCTCAGGCTAGCTGTAAAATATTATAAGCCATTTTACATACATAAACACGATGCTACTAGTCTAAGAAGTCGGAAATATTTTCTCGAATTGTCCCCCAAGTCAATGAAATTTTCTGATTCACAGACATGTTCTAGTCTGGCCTGGACCCGTGACTGAGGAGACTATGCCAGCATTTGGGGCAGAACAGACAACTGAAGGCAATGAACATAAACAGTCGACCCTTCATGGCACCGTGGTTGTATACAGTATGCAGATTACTGACTTTCTTTCTTTGACTCCATGAAGAATGGTAGCTACAGTCAAAAATAAACATGGAATGCTGTACCTCTCTGACCAGTCAGGTGCAAGTGTTAGGGGCTACTGTGTTCCCTGCATGGGTGCTTGCATGAGAGAGCATCTTTTCCTAGGATGGAGGAATTAGACCACAGGCACACCTGCGGTCACCCTCACTCCTGTGTTTCTCTGTTGGGTGGCTCAAAGTGTGAAACACTATTGTTCCAGGTAGTATGACCTTTTTCTCAGCCTTTGGAGCACCTGCCACTCTCCCTGAATGCACTAGATTGTGGTCCTTTGGTGAGAAGCCTCAGTTCTCCAGCTGCTCTTCCTGCATTGTTCTGGGAAAGGAAGTTCAGTGTGGAGTTGGGGGAGGGGGAGGAGAAAGGGAGCAGGAGGCCCGTTTACCTGGAGAGAAAGTTCCTTAGTCCAGCCCCACTAGCTGCAATCCTGACCTAAGGCTTGATCTGCTTCTTGACCACAGGGAAGGTAGTCCAATGACAGGCAAAGATCCTGACCGAAGAAAAAACGCAGGGAGAGGCTGCCACTGTTGATCAAATGAAGCTCCACTGGCGTGTTTCTGTTGTTGCTTTGTTATTTACAGATTAGATCTTCATTTCAAAGATCCTTGCATCTACTGACACAGATAATTGAAAATTGGCTGCAGTTTTTTAGTAACATGAGGCAGTAAAGTTGATTACTTTCCTTTTTCCCCTCTACTGCCAAATCTTGGCACTGTGTGCCGGGTCAGTCAGAGCAGGTTTGCTGCAGTGAGAGAGTTACAAGCAAAGGTACAGAAGCCAGGAGTGACAAAACGTCACTGGACAGATCCTTGATTTTTCTCCGTAATTACGTTTGCAGTGTTAAACTGGACAAGGTGATATGCAGAACGTACAATGGAAGTTTTAGCACCAAAATAAAAATTAAAAAAAAAATTTTGTTAGTAGAAAAATAATCTTATTTGTTAGTAAACAAAAAGGAGTGTGTGTGTGGAGGGGGGAAAGATCAGAAGTCAAATGTATGTCAGATTCCTGTGCCTTCCAGGAACGAGAAAAACGGCTAACCTAGGAGCTGAATCGTTACATAATGCAGGCAGTATCTCTCCTGAAGCGTTATCAAGAGCCCAAATGTGAACATTTCCAGCCCCACTGCACAGGTTTTATCTTCATTATATAAGTACCATATGTATAAGTCTTATTTTAAGAGCTAGCACTGCACTGTCCCTAGTAGAATGACACGTGAAAAAGATTCAATGTGGGAAGTGTCGAGGCGGATTGTAGAGAACCCAAAGGCTGCAGCTTGCCATCAAAGGCTCTATATTAGGTAAGAGACAGCATTTAGTCAAATCGCTATCACTTTCCTGTCCCTCTGCTTGGCATGTTGAAATATTCCACTTCTATTTTTCTCCATCTGTCCTATTTACCTTGTAACTCCACATGCAAATTTAGGTACAGCTAAATATACAATGCCTTTTGAAATATGACTTACGAAATGTGCATGTGTTAGAAAAAGATTTAGCTTTTCAGAAAACATTTGATACCTCCAAATCTCTTTAGTTCAGATGAATACACTGAATGACCAATCGGGCCCTGCCACCTTACTGCTTTTAAAAAAGGTTTTAAACAAGCTACATCAATCACGGTGCAGTCAGGGAAACAGAAAGTATTCTAGGTGTTTCAAGAAGAGTAAATTTAACACAGAGAATTGGTTAAAGAAGGGAGAGGACTGCTGGGAGGACCATGATGTAACCTGGAGACGAGCAACGTAGCAAGATGGCACTGGCACCGTGTTTGGGGAGGTAACCTTACATCTGGACAAGACGAAACCCTGCTCTGGGCTCTCCACTTCAAGGTCCCGCTGTGTTGCTCCCCAGCTATGTTCCTTCCTAGCTGGGAAGAACTTTCCTTCCAGGGAAAGGAAACCTCTGAATCAAGAGGACATACATACTCAGGTTCCTTGCCCTGCCCCCTTTCAGACTACACTCTGGATATACAAATCCCTGGCTTTCCCTACCCAAGTGGAAGAAGTCTATCTCCCAGGACCTGAAAGGACCTTTCCCTTGGATCTATCCACCCGTGGGCAGCACAGATCCCTAGAACCCAGAGGAGGCCAAAGTCATTTGCAAAAAGGGATGGGTAGTAGTGGCAGATAGAGCTTAGGTGTGGCCTAGAGTATCCAAATGACCTTTCCCTTGGATCTATCCACCCGTGGGCAGCACAGATCCCTAGAACCCAGAGGAGGCCAAAGTCATTTGCAAAAATGGATGGGTAGTAGTGGCAGATAGAGCTTAGGTGTGGCCTAGAGTATCCAAATGAGTGCACCCAGCTCCTTAGAGCATGGAAAGGAGACAAGAAAAAAAGAGAGGAGGGGTGTGCCGCAAATCTGAGGCCTGAGGGTCTGAGAATCCTAAATTTGAGCATGGACTTCCGGCCTTAGTTTTCTTTGAGGAACTTAAAGGGTCAACACCAAGTAGGTGGCGAGGAAAGGGAAACAGTTGGCAGAGAATTCTTGGCTTAGACTGGCTGGAGTCATAGGATTCTCACAGTTCTAGACAGTGGGAAGAGAAAAGATTGATAGGTAGATGAGCAGATAAGCCTTGGGTGTGGGAAATGAGAGCTACTGAGTAAGAAAATATGGGTAGATAAATATCCTGTGGATTCCCAAACAAGTGATTTTTTTTTTCCTTCTAATTTGTCATCATGAAGGTATTTTTGTCTA
Source organism: Mellivora capensis (assembly GCA_004024625.1). NCBI lineage: Eukaryota > Metazoa > Chordata > Mammalia > Carnivora > Mustelidae > Mellivora > Mellivora capensis. Next base: position 83,483 of record PISX010003018.1, on the reverse strand, counting down.
AATAAAAAGATGGAAACTACTTTAACTGTATTTGATGGATAACTTTTGAATATTGGACACGAATATGTGGGCCTTCTTTTGTCCCTTCACCATGGGTTCTACAAATTGGACAGGCTGGACAAAGCCCAACTACTAGAACCTTCTAGCGCAGGCTGGACTCCTGGTGGGGAGCCGGTGAGTGGGTCATGGGACAGTCCAACAGGAACCAGAGTCTCAGAGAGGTGCAGTCTCGGTATGTAGAGAAGAAATACCATGACTTCTCACCACCTCCTCTCTCTAGTCCTTCTCTACAGCATCCCACTGGCAGAGACAGCCCAGAAGCCCAAAGGCAGTGGAGTGTGACAAATATAATTCCCTGGGATTTGGAGCAGAGCAGTGAAAGGGGACTGGAATAGAAATAAGAGCAGACAGAAGAAGGATGTCACACAAAACAAATAAACGAAGGCATTCTGTTGCAGAATGAGGACATTCTCAACGGTTGCATACCATTGTCCTCTCCTCTCTAGGGTTTCACTTTTCAGTTTCAGGCATCCACTGGGGGTCTTGGAATGTGTCCCCTGTGGATAAGAGGGGGACTTCTCCACTTATCTGGTTCAGAAACTCTGAGAGAAAAAAAAATGCATACTGTACCTGTCTTTCCTTATAGATCAATTGCTTTCTAAATAAATGAAAAGGACTTGGGGTACCCTGGGGGACAATTTGCAACCTCTATGATGTTTTACGGTAATAATTACTCATCCCACTATCTCTAGAAAATGTTTGCCAAGAGGTCAGGGGCTGCTACAGGCTTACTCACTGAAGAAGCCACAATCTACGTAAAGTTTGACAGTTTCTGTAAACTGAGCTTCAGGTTAAGAAATACAGAAAATGCTGTTATGCATAACTCCATTCTGAATCTTAAAAACAATGCAGTTACTTAATGTTAATGGTATTAAGGAAGTTGAGATTCATAATAATAATTACGAAAACCTTAGTTAAGCGGCAGCAGAGTATTTGGAGAAAACGAAATTTCTACATTGGAATCTCAGTTTGGCTGTTTATTAGTGGTTACTGTATTTCTTTCAGTGAAATTCTCCAGCTCTGTTGCCTGGTTCTCACTTCTTTCACTTCTTTCAAAGAGGGATGATAGGATCAACCTTTTTAGTTATGTTACAATTCATAGGTGTGGATACCCTAGCGGATGTCTGTCATCTAGCAGATGCTTTCAGTGCGTTTAATAATAACCACGATGATAATCACAGGTATAGTAAGTAAGCGTTGATGGAAGGGGGAGGCTCATTCGAGGGAGGATGCAAAACTACAGGGCTAACGTAGCCCTCATTTCTATTTTCCAGAAAACCAAATGAAGACATTCTCACAAAAATTAAATGCAAGAAACATTAAGGAGAGGATGACAAAGCTCCCTTTAGAAACCCATTTCCAGTGTTAAATATTTTACTCCTCACTGCTAATCTTCATGCTTGTGCCAATATTTTTCTGTCTAAATAATCAGATATGACTCAAAGTGAAAGCTGAACACAAACGAATATCAGATATTCTTCTGGTAAAGATAATAAACTTTGGCTTAGAATTTTCATAAGACAAAAGAATGCTTGAGGTTCAGGAAACTTCTTTTGAGTAAAGGTCAATCTTATGTTCTTGTTGTAGGTATTTTCGTATTAACTTAAACTTTAACGTAGCTTTAAAAAATTCTTAATTTCTTAAGTAGTTTCATAAGATTCTGCCTGGGGCACTGTTGTATATGGTAGACTCTTAGGGCTAGAAAATTCATTATCTAGGGTTTTAGACTTTTACTCTGACATTCATTTACTTATTCGTTTGAAATAAAGACTCTGCTTTTATTATAGCATTTAAGGCTTGCTAGAGAATAACAATGAGATAGAATTGCCTAAGTATGTTTGAACATCACTCATTTTGAATTTAAGGAGCTTTAGTCATATGTCGACAAATATAAAGACTTCAAATCTGACTCAGGTAAATAAGCAGTTAGACTTCCTTACTGCCCTATCAGGAGAACCTGAACTGAAACCACAAGTGACCTTGGCTGGGGTGGGGGAGGGGTGGGTGGAGGTGGGGCCGGAAGCTGTATGGCTGTCTCCCTCTTTCCTCTCATTCTCCCCTACCTCCAGCCAAGCCAGCAAGGGTTAATGTCTGCCGACTCCACCATCAGCCCTTGTTACTAAAGACTTCAGAACTCTGCTCTAGCAACTTCTGCTCTGCGCGACTGCTGCTTCCTGTTGCTGTCACTCCCTTCTGTAATTAACCTTGCTATTTTTAGCTACAAAGCACAGATCTCATGCCAGGCTTCTTTGGGATTCTATTTTATATTTCAGTGGCCGGTTACTAAATGATTTTTCTCCTGGAAAAGGGTCTATAATCACTCACTTCCATTAACGATGAGGATGACTCAACCCTTCGCCATCATCCCCCTTTCATTCTGATCTTATCCAGCACAATGAATCCTCTGAGGTTAGCCAGTGCCACTGACATCGTTTACTCTGGGCCAGACCCACCCCCACTGTGGTCCCGAGGTGTGTAAATATCAGTAACCGGCAGAAGCAAACTAAGAAAATCCTATGTGGCTGTGTGCACTGGCAAATGACAAAGGGATTCACGGAATGCCTGTGCCCTGCACAGTCCCACACTACCCCAGCTGCCCACGTGTGACATGGCGGCAAGCGAGATGCAGCACGTTGCAGGCCCGCTAGCCAGTGGCCGACACCCTGGGAAGGCATAGCCATGAGCCAGAGAAACGGCCCTCCCGCCTCAGGCTGCCCAGGTCCCCGTTTGTAGCCAGGGCGAGAGCGCATGGCGGAGAGGAGGTTTGCGGGGACAGGAAAGCACACCTCCATTCGCCACCCTCCAAACACCCCAGGGCCTGGCATGTCCTAGCTGCAAAACCTAGCCAAAGCTCGCGTCACAGCCAAAGCTCACGTCACAGCCAATACAGGCTGTGTCACCAAGGCAAAGAACAGGGCAGGAGAACTGAGCGGGCTGGGTGTGAAAGCTGTGGCAGCAGAGGAAAGTCTGGGCTGACCTCTAAGGCTTGAAAGGAAATCAGTTCCTGCGGGATTACAAAGGGGGAGGGGCAATGAAGAATACCTGCCCTTCATTTTTTTTTTCTTTGTTGTTGTTGTTGTTTGGGGGGTTTTGTTTTTGCTTTTTCGTCAGAGATCCACTAAAAAGGCTACACTAAGATTTTGGTTATTTTGACAAAATGGGCCTTTACTGAGGCCCGCATCTTTTCCAGTGAGAGAAAGCTGTGTTAGGGCCCTGGTGTGTGCAGGTGTTACTTTAGTGGTTTTCTCAGAGATGTGACGTGTAAGGCAGTTCCAGGCTCTATAACTCCAAAATGATCTCTTTATTCCATGCCAGGCTGCCTACCTCCTCTGTGATTTGTTTCAATGCCTATCATTAGTAACACTCTCTTGGGTAGAAAGCTGGACACTCTTTTGAGAGTTCACCTCTGAAATGTCCTTGTGTTACGCAGTGATTCCCCAGACAGGGCCCTCCTCTCCAGTTTTGTTTGTTTTGTTAAGTAAACCCTGTGCCCAGCATGGGCCTCGAACTCACAGCCCCTGAGATCAAGAATCGCATGCTCTACTGACTGAGCCAGGAGCCCCTCTCCAGTTATTTTAGTATTTCATTAGCTAGCTCCCTTTTTCTTCCTTCTTATTTGAAGGAGGAGGGGGATACCAATAGACCACAAAAAAGGGAATGAACATAAGATGGAAACTTCACTTAGAGGGTTAGGGGATGTGTATGTATATGGAATGTTGTGGAGAAGGTAGTGTGGAGTACAAAGAGGGACTCTGCTTGTAAAAATAATGCTACTTTGACATATAAAGAAAACTTGACAGAAATGATTTTTTTAAAACTATTTCTCATATAGTGGTGCCATTATTATCAGCAGAAATTGTGCACCAGACCTGAAGGTAGAGTCTTTAATAAAAAATAAATAAATAAATAAATAAACAACTACACCAGGAGAGTTAAAACCAAACACTTATCCAGAAAGTATACTAATGCTTAAAGCTAATGACTCCCTTGGGGGAGACATATCTGTAAGAACTGCCATTGGATTGTTGAACCTGAAACCAGTCTATCAAGATGTAACAATGTAAAAAGATCTGAGTGAAAATTCAGGTGCTGGAGAAGGGTTAAGCAGTAGACTTGGAGGAAAGAAGAAGGTTTCAATTGCAATATAAAAAGTACTGTCAGAAAGTAAGTTTTAGAGCTACTGTAAGTTTTAGCCACCCAACCAACAGAACACACTGAGACTTCAAATCTCCACCTTTTTTTTTTTTCAAGCAAGTTTCTGAAAGTTCCTCTGTGCTTTAAAGTTACCTTCCCTAAACAATAGAAAATAAGAATCACTGCATTGAGAATCCCTGAGAGGACAAATATTAACTGGAATTTCTCACTTATAGAAAATATTCCAACAGATATTTAGGCAATCATATAAATCACTTTCATCTATGAGAACAGTTTGGTTTGTTAGAGAAAAAATTGACACAAGTTTGTATTCGAAGAGGTGTGTGCATGAAAAAGAGTATGGGATCTGGAGTCCGGGGCAGCTGGGCTTAAATCTTGACTCTATCATATATCTCTGTGACCTAGACCTTTGTGAGCCTCAGTTTTCTCAAATGTAAAAAAATAAAGGGGCGGGGGATAGAAGGCAATTACACTGTCCCTGGGCTGTTGCGAAGTTTCAATTAATCAACATTTGTGAAGTTACCCGGCTTGATCCCTTCTACATGGTAGACTCTGTTTTTGTTTTTGTTTCTTTTTTTCCCCTACTGCAATAGTTTCTTCCATGAGAAATGGTGTTGAATGCTGACACAATTTATTCCATTTTTAAAACAGAATCCACATTTTAGAAGTTCTCCCATTATTTCCTCAACCCAGAGGAAACCTTAATTCACTTGGGGACTGAAGGGGTGTTGCCATCCCTTTCCACTCAGCTGTCATCCTCCACCCTGCAGGTAAGTGTTAAAAATCCAGGCACAAAATCCCCTCAGAAACTGAAAAACAAGCAGCATAACCTTGAAGGGGAGAGGTGAGACAGGCACGCATGTCTATCACACGTACTGCACACACGTCCTCAAACAACTAGAGCGTTCTAGCTATCTTCACTTTTTCCTTAGATCTACTTACACCTTTATGTTTTGAACAAAATACGGGGACAAAATATTGTATCGTGTGAGTGCAGGATATCTAGAGCTGCAACCTTGACATGGAAGCTCAGGGCGAAATGGTTCAACACGCGCTATGGGACGCCGCGCCTTAAATGGGACTGGTAAATATTAAGTGGGAATCAGCAGAGTGCGGTCATGTTACTATTAGTCTCATCAGAGATGCTAACATGCTTGGTCATAAACATGCTATGCATTTTATAGCAATAGATATTATACAGTCATTTAATTCCTGAAGAGAATGTGATGGTTTTATAGAACTTGATTCTACCTCCTTTTTTCTTTTCTTAAGAGTTAGAATCGTGATTCTCTTTCCTTATGATAATCTGCTCCCAAATCAAGAGTTGGATGGGTTTTTACTGTGGATTTAAATATGAGGGATTTTTGCACATAGTATTTATTTATACAGGCTTCTAGTTTTTAAAACTCTTCAGTTTCTTCCTGGTCTAATATTTGTGATGGCAACATTCTCTACTTGGATCCCAAGTTATTTTCTTGGCAGGACTTCCTCTGGATCTGTGGATGTGCTGCTTGTTCTAGCCTCATTTGACAGTCTGGTCTCACTGCACCTGGGATGTCTGGCACACACAGCTATTGGTGATAAGACAATTAAAAAGGGACAGGTAAATAGCATCTCCTTTGTAACTTGGAGCTCCTACAATGCTGTCGGAATGAGCCCTTGAAAGTAGGAAGCAAGAGGCTCCAGAATTAATGTGGGAGGAAGTAGGATACGTAACAGAGGAAGATATAAAAAATAATAATAAAACAAAAAAGGATTATGAGAAGGGAAGAGGGGTGCCTGGGTGACTCACTCAGTTAGGGATCTGCTTTCAGCTCAGGTCATGACCTCAGGGTCCTGGGATGCAGCCCCGAATCGGTTCCCCTGCTCAGCATGGGAGTCTGCATCTCCCTATCCCCCTGCCTCTGCTCCTGTGCTCTATCTCTCTCACTCACTCTCTCAGATAAATAAATAAATAAATAAATAAATAAAATCTTTTAAAAAGAGAGAGAGAAGGGAAGGAAGGGGCAAATCATAATTTCTAGAACCATAAAAAGGAAAAGAAAAGAACGATTAAGAACTAACTGTCAAGAAAAGTTATCTAATGCTAGCCTTTCCCTAGGCAAACCGTTTCTGGTTTATTCATCCTTATGTGGTTCTGTTTTTTTTTCAGCAGCCTGTTTTTTAGAAACAGGAGTGGAACAAATGAGCCAAGGTACCAAGGAGGCCCGAATTTCAGAACTGAGACACCATGTTAGGCAGAAGCCATATTGGGCAGCAGGGGCAGGATTCCTTTGCTTCCTTCCTTTAGATGGGGAAGCGTTTAATTAAATATCTTGTTTTACCAAAACCTAGGTAGACCTATGCTGGTTTGCCTGGAGGTAACAGATGAGAAGAGAGGCCAGACTCCAATAGGTCAGAGTGGGAAAGATTCTGAGCTAAGGCTGGACAGGGGTAAGGCGTGGAGACATCACACAGAATCTCGGAGTACACATGAAAGTCATTCTTGAGGAGAACAGTGTCACAAGAGAGTACTATTTTTAAGAAGATATGTGAATGGGGTGGAGGATGGCTTGGAGGAGAGGCCGACTATGACGCTGCTGCAGGAAGGCAGGCTCGTAGAGCCAGTAAGGGGACTGGACTACAAATGAACTTCTCAACAGTCAGGCTCAGAGGCTAGTTTATGTTCTCTCTCCTAACACTCTCTATTGGAGCAAAGTCGTTTCTGTTTCCTCTGGCAGAATTTCTTCTCCAGATTTCTTCATACTGGGAACTTAGTAGATCTCAATTCCTAAGGATTATTTAAACATTTATGCCTCTTGGGCAAACAAACCCAAAATAAGAACTCATAAATTCTAAAGCTTTCTTTGAGCATCTTACTACTCCTCAAAGGTGTTATGTGTTTTTTTTTAATTGTCAACTTTAATCATTTTTTTTTCATTTTCAATGAATAGCTGTACTCTTAATGCTGCTTTTCTACAATTTCCTGCCAACTTCATTTGTTAAAGCCAAGCCTTATTTTATTTCTTCAGTGTTTTTCTTACAGTTCTCAATCCTCCCTGCTGGTTTTCTGCAGCTACCATAAACTAGTATAATGATCTTTTGATCTTTTTTTTTTTTAAATTCTTCTCTCCACTTTCTTTTTTAATTTAAATTTTTTTAAGATATTTATTTATTTATTTATTTATTCAACAGAGAGGTCACAAGCAGGCAGAGAGGCAGGCAGAGAGAGGGGAAGCAGGCTCCCCGCTGAGCGGAGAGCCCGATGCGGGGCTCGATCCCATGACCTGAGCCAAAGGCAGAGGCTTAACCCACTGAACCACCCAGGCATCCCCCTCTCCACATTTTTAATGAAGAAGATTAAATCAGAACACATAAATAGCTGGTTATACACCAGTGACCAGACATTTCAGGAAGCTCTTTTAGGCAACTATCAGGTTAAATGGCAATGTTCCTATAAATCTAAATAAACCCAAGTTATCGTTGAGAGCAATCTACACAGTGTCAGGAGAAAGAAGTCCTGCTTCGGTTTGCATTTATATTCCTTTTGGAAAGATTCAGAGGAGGGGCCAGATGTTGAAAAGCAGTCACTAGGGCTCCATGCCCAATTTTATGTGATGCCTATCGGGTCTTTGTTGAATGCCCCGACCAGCTTACTGTCTGAATTCTGACAGTTTGCACCCTTCTCAAGTTGCCAGTGTGGGGAATCACGATGCTCACAGTCAAGCATATCGAGTCAGCTGATAGGATTCCATTCTCTGACCTTTACCAAGAATACAACAGGGATCAATTATTTTCATTGCCTGGTAAGGTCCAGAGGAGAGCTGGACTGCAAATGTAGTGAAAAAAATAGGATGACTACATGTAAAGTATACACATAAGAGGCAGTGTGCCAGAAAGAAGAGAGGAAGGGTAGGTGGGAGGATGAGGGACAACCAAGAAAATCTTGGGACTCTGCTGCAGGCCAGCAATGCCAGGTAAGACGCATGGTGATAGACGCTCAGTTCTACTTTGCTTCTGACAAGCCTCCAAATATAAATCTTAAGAACAATGAGGATCAGAGCTTCTTCATTACTTACATTGAACAGTAGCAAGAGTAATTTGGGGTAAAAGAAAAAGGCATCTTTCCAGGTCCCCTTTTGTGGAATAATAAACCAGCAGCCCATGAGTCATTGCTGATCTTTTGTTTTTGTTTTTGTTTTTGTTTTTTTTGGTCTTTTCAGGGAAGGGCTTACAGACTATAGTATCTCATGGTGCTGCATTTTGATGGGGGAATATATGCAAAGCTCAGTCTTGTAGGTGATGTCACCCTGCCTAAACATGCTTAGCTGGTCTAAGCCAATGTTTAAAATGTGGATGCTTTACCTACTTATGGTGAGACTTCCTTAGAATACATGTGAATAGCTCTGTTTGTATATCAAATTACACATTGGTTTACTGAAAAAAAAAAAAAAAAAAAAAAAAAAAACAACCATGGGCTCAATGTGAATTTACTGTTTTATAATTCCTATTTGTAATCATAGCTACTAGCTATTGTCTTTTTACCGTATGCCAACCAATGTGCTGAACTTTCTTCACAAGAGAAGAAAACTGAGATATTCAGAAGTCCAGTAACTTGCCCAAGTTCGAATTTAAATAGAGGTTCAAAACAATGTCCATGATTTGAATAGAGGTTCAAAACAATGTCCAGCTTCTTCGGGAGGTCTTATCCAGCGGGATGAAGAAGCCCGGCCTCCCACTTGATCAAGAACACGATGACCTCTCCAGAAAACATGGCAACTGTTACCCAGTCAGAGGGGTGGAAGGGTGTTCCCTCTCCAACCCCAGATCAAAGGGGTGAAGCATGGAACTATCTGTAGGCTCCTAGGCTTGGCTGCTCTCTGGGGTATCATTGGAATACGATTTCCATTAACAATCGAATCTCTTGCTCAAAGAATTTTCTAATTGTGTCCCTACCCTATTACAAAACAAAAGCAAAAATCTTCTAATATAACAAATATCTTCTAATATATCTCTCAGTACCTGGTACTTTCCTAGAGAATAAAGTTCTGATTATTTTCCCAGGCTCTTCTCTCTCCGTTCTACTTCTGACATCCTGTCTTTGGAGCAGCCACCGGACTGCTCTTGTCTTGATTTTCTCCTTTGCATGCTTGCTTCCTCATTAGTCTATCTCTGTCTTTTCCTTTTTTTTTTTTTTTTTTTTTTTGAGATTTTATTTATTTATTCAGAGAGAGAGAGAAAAAGAGCATGCACAATAGAGTTTGCATGAGAGTGGAGAGGAGCAGAGGGAAAGGGAGAAGCAGGCCCTGGGGTCTTGGCCTGAGCCAAAGGTAGGCTCTTAATTCCCTGAACCACCCAGGTGCCCCTCTATCAATTTTTCTATCTGCACGTCCCTTGCTAAGCAGCTCAAATGCATTTACTCTACACGGACGTCCTTCCCTATGCTCTCACAGAACTCTACCTGAACCTCTTAGTCTTCACATATCTTATTATTTTTTTAAAGATTTTACTTATTTACATGAGAGAGCAAGTGAGAGAGAGAGAGCAGGGGCAGGGTGAGCAGAGGCAGAGGGAGAAGCAGGTTCTCGGCTGAGCAGGGAGCCCAGTGTGGGACTGTGTCCTGGGATACTAGGATCATGACCTGAGCTGAAGGCAGACACTTAATGGAATGAGCTACCCAGGCACCCTTCACCTTCACATATCTTATAGCACTCTGAATGCTAAGATGACTTCACTTTTGTAAGGCCAAGTGTTGTGCTATGCTTGTTTTTCTACTACCTACTATCTAACCTAGTGCTTAAAAACCATTAATACAATGAACTCACTTGCTAAGCTCCCATCCTACAGAATCAGATTTAGTTCTACACAGCTTATGGTCACCCCATAAATATTAGTCAGTTTAAACCTCAACAATCCCATTATTAATGCTTTTATATATTTTCAACCCTCCCATCTGTCCTCTATGAGAAAAAAACAAAACAGAACGCTAGATAACAAACTATCATAACTCTGACTGAAGTCCCTTAAGTACATTTTGAAATTGAGATTTTTAAAAAAATCAAATTCTGATAAATTATATTACTTATATGGAGGCCTAAGTGCCTTCCAATTCACTTTTTACAAAAGTAATTTAGACTTTCCAATGCCTTCATTAAGTCTCTCTCTCTCTCTCTTTCTTAATTTATAGGTTGGGGCATTATTTTAAAAAATATATTTTATTTATTTGTCAGAGAAAGAGAGCACAAGCAGGGGGAGTGGCATGCAGAGGGAAAGGGAGAAGCACGATCCCTGTTGAGCAAGGAGCCTGATGTGGAACTTGATCCCAGGACCTGGGGACCATGACCTGAGCTTAAGGCAAACACTTAACCTATTAGGCCACCCAGGTGTCCCGCTTGGGACTTTTTTTTTTATTGCTCTTTTATCTTGGCATCTATTATCCTTTTAGACTCACAAAGCCCATCTCATCATTTGGTTCTGGGAATAAATATCTAGTGTCTTATGGCTTCTCAAAACAGTGGGTGGGTTTCCACATAAGCCTCTTCTTAAATCAGATGTTCCCATCCTGATATTCATCCCTTTTGCCAAATGATTCTCATTTGGCACTCTTTCTCCTGAGAAAACTGGGTGGGAGATAGAGGCGAGACTCTTCGGGGGATTGAGAAAGGACCAATTTCCCAGCTAAGCTCTGGGTACACAGGGAGGGCCTTTTGGCAGAAGTACAATGTGAGCCACACTCTTCTCTTTGTGAGCCTTGCACACTAGTCAGTGAACTATGGGAGATCCCCCTACTGAGGCTTTCCTCTTTCCCCCTCCCGAGACTACATCTGCATTAGGATGCCCATGAATTCTTAAGGAAACTAGTTTCGCCTGTCACCAGGGAATTTACCTTTTCCTCCAGGGATTGGATATGCTGCACCAAATTTAATAAATTTCATTCTTTGTCATAGCTATCCATTGTGGAGTTTCAATTGGCATCCAACACAGAGTAAGGCTTTCTATTTGCCTTAGAGCGGATTCTTTCAAAATGAACCCTTCTCAGTGGCCTCACTTTTATCTAATCCTTCTGAACCTTGGCAGGACAGGCTGCGCTCGGATCCAGAGCGGCTCTGGAGGCACCGTGGGAGCTCATGTCTGGGAGCACTTGGAGTGCCGTGGGCAGCAGGCCCTCTGCAGTGGTGTGGACCCTCCCCACACACCGGGGCCGGGCCTCCAGGGTTGGCAAAGAGAGAAGCACCTGCTTTACCCTGGGGTGCGGCTCTTCTCGGGTATGTTTCCAGAAGCAGCAAAAACAGTCCTACTGGCTGGCAAATTGTGTAAGGCAATCCCACACTACCAAAGGGGTCCTTCTTCTAGCTTCCCATTTATTCTATTGACTGTTTCCTGAAAAGTGAGTACAAGTCTAATGTTCCATGAATCAGTATCTCTGTCTGAAAACAGGCTCCAGTTTCCTAATAAATACATTGAAGAGTCTGGCCGTATATCCCTGTTGGACCCACTATGTGGGCAGAGCATGCTGTTTTCGCCTGTTTCAGAGCACATCTGAGCAGCAGAAAAGCAGCCATATAGAAGGCCTGAATCAGAAAACACACTCCAGGGGAAACGTATGCTCTAAATTTCCAAAGTTGTTCCTTGGTCTGCAGCTTGATTAAATGCTGCGAGGCTGACTGAATTGCTTAGTTCTCCAGGTAGCATTGTCCTTTTAACTAAGCTTTCCTACAAATCCATTGGCTGCTGCTGTATTTTCAGGAGGGGATTCTGAAAGACTGGTTACTAGGACATTTTAGTTTGATAGAAAGGAGATCCCATGGAGATTCTGTTTCCTGTTACAGAAAACTTGGTGGTTTCTTTTTTTCTTTTCTCTTTTTCTCATTATGTTTCTTATACATTTTGTTTTTCTTTGAAGTTACACGAATTTACAATTTTCTTCTGCCATCAAAGCCTACTGGGGTCTTGGCCATTTGGAGACACTGGATACCTTTGTCTTTGAGAGCTACATCAGATACTTATTATATGCCAGTCATTACACTTGGTTCTCGAGATTAGAGGCACTGGTTAAAACCTGTTCTCTACCCCCAAGGATGTGAAACAAAGCCTAGGGTGGCACTTCATGTGTACCAGGCACTCTTCTACATGCTTTACACATATTAACTTTTTTTTTTTTTTTAAAGATTTTATTTATTTGACAGAGAGTGAGAGCAAGCACAAGCAGGAGAATGGCAGGCAGAGTGAGAAGCAGGCTCTCCGCTGAGCAGGGAGCCTGACACAGGACTCAATCCCAGGACCCCAGGATCACGACCCAAGTGGAAGGCAGATGCTTAACCAACGGAGTGACCCAAGTGCCCCTACTCATTTGATCTTCACAACATTCACGTAAAAAATGGTGTTATTCTTCTCAATATATATAAAAGGTAACTGGGATGCAGAGAGGTTGAAACACTTGCCCAAGATCACACAGCTAAGCGGTGATAGAGATGGGCAAGAAAGCTGGCAGGCTGAGGCCCAGGTCCTTGGTTTTCATCATGACACCACCTCAGAGGCAGACCAGAGATAAACACATGATGCCACCACTGATTGCATGCCAGGGGTCGCAGGAGTCGAGCTACAACAACACCGCGGTTGCAGGCAGGGGTCGAGCTACAAGTAGGAGGTGGGGCAACGCTACCTGGTGAGTTCAGGGAGAGCACTGAGATCTGTTAAGGTGAAATGTTCTGTGGCTTTGTCCAGTGAGATCCACAGGCCATCTCGCCTGTTCTTCTGTTGTAGCCAAGAATATTTTTCTGCTTTAGCAGAATAGAGAGCAAAAGTGAAAACCAGGAACATGTATTTTTAAAAGTCCCCCTATTTTGCCCTTCTTCCTGTCTCTGGCTGTCAGCTCTCCTTTGCAGAATGCATCTCCTGACGATTACTGGGGAGCCTGTCCAGGAACCAGAAGCACAGATGCCCCACACCTGTGGGAAGCCGATGACTACAGCAGCTGACAGCAGTAAGAGGCTTTTCTCTAATATAGTTTTTTCCTCCTTAGAGGTTTTGTTGGAGAGACAAGATACAAAGAGACAGTAGTGGCTGCCTAGTATAAAAAGACCAAAGGGAAAGATGGTTTCAGTTTAATGCACACGAACAGGACCTTCCCATCCTCCTATTAGCCCCCTCCTTAGTTTCTAGGCAAAGGAAATGTTGGAGGAGAGGTCATCAAGAGGACATGACCACCAGCTGACCTGTGAGCTTGACCCTGGCAATCAGGGTCTTCTCACTCCCTCCCCTGTCCCTGGAACCTGTGATCCACTTCCCTACCCCACCCTCAGAGGCTGCCTCAAGGATACAGCCTTGAGATAGAAATGTGGTCTTGAGCTATCTGGACAGTATACATGACTGAGCCTGGTTAAGGTCTCTGTATAAACATTTAAAATATGGTGGGCAGATGCAGAGATCCACTTGTCTTGCAGCTACCCAAGACAAGCCTCATAAGTCAGTTCCCTTGCTCATTAAACTTGCCTGCCACCTAACAATCTGGATTAGTTTGCCTCTTTCCTCATTCTCTCCTTTGCCCTCTGTGTACGGGGCCAGTATGGAAACCAACCATTGTCTAGTCAGCCATGGAAGGGAAGAAATGGATCTTAGGAAAGAGGCATCTGAGAGGGAAATCCCACATTGGCCATGGCCCTCTATGAGGGGGAGGTAGGCATATGTCAGATGCTTGTGGATGGCCACATAAATATGGGGATGCCCTGAAAATGCAGGCTGTCTCATGTGCTTGTTTGAGGAACTGTGCATCAAGCACTGCAGCAAAGAAGAGAGAAATACACAGCTGCCTCAGGGGGCTGGCGTCTGTGGACAGCTCAACCAGACACAGAGGCTCAACTAGAGGCACAAATTAGAAAGTGAGAAGTGCTAAGACTAAAGAAGGATGTGTAGACGTCCACTACTCTGCTGGCTTTGGGGCTAGCAGACAAGGTGGGAGAGCAGGATAAGTGAAGACCTTAGTGTGTCATTTGGCAAACCTAGGAAAGAACAGATTGTCTTAGACTATGGCCCAAATGGTTGTGACAACCTGATTGGGATGAAAAGAGGTGAAATCCCTGAAAAACAATAATGAAGATGAAGAGAAGGGTGTTGTGGGGATTTGATGAGGAAATGAACAGAGTGGACAGAGAGGAAATTGACAGAGTGCCCCATGACCCATTTCCCTTTGTATAGGGAATACAAAAGAAAACTTGAAATAGCCATCACCCAAGACTTCTTTTTCTTTTTTAAAGATCTTATTTATTTGATGGAGAGCGAGCGAATGAGTGAGAGAGAGCACAAGAGCACAAATGGGGAGCAGCAGGCAGAAGGAGGGAGAAGCAGGCTCCACACCGAGCAGGGTGTCCCATGCAGGGCTTGATCCCAGAACCGTGGGATCCTGACCTGAGCCACACAGGCAACGCCCCCCCCAAACTTCTGATGAGAGAAATACACCCTGAAACCCCTAAGAGAAACCTTGCATTCTTTCTCCATCCCTTGAAACTATAAATCTTATCATGTCTTGAAAATGTTAGCACTCTAGGAGATAACCAAAACACTGCCCAGAGGGACTGAAGTAAACAAAAGGAGGAGGAAAGAGGTTTTTTAAATACAGACTGCTGGAGAAACTCCCTTGCTCCCAAATCTAGTCCCTAGTCTCCATAAGGTTACTCATTAAGGGCTACAGTTTGGGAATGAAAGCTATGGGTCTGTTTGTATGTCAGTGTGCTTATGTGTGTAATGTTCTGCCACTGCCAGAGGGTATTGTGAAAATTGATTCGTAAAGGAGTTAAGGTTCCCCCCCAACTGCGCCACCCCCCCCCCCCGTCCTGCCCACCACAAAACCACAAAACTGCTAGAAATAAGGATGAAAGAAAATGACTGTCTACAAAGAGTGTGTAAGGAAAACAGAATGTTTTCTTTGGTGGGGGGATAAGGAAAGACATGAGGGACATGTTTTGTTTTAAAGAGAAAAAAAGAAAGTAATTTTGTTCTAAAATAAAATAATTGTTCTTGGATTAAAAAAAAAGAACAAAAGCTAAATGGATATAGAAAATTGCAGGTTTGTGAAAAAGAAATAATGAGAAAGTCATTTATAAGTAGCCAAGCTAAGATTAAAATGGATTTAAGTTAAAAAGAAAAAAAGGATTTTAATATCGAAGGTACAGCGGTATTAAATTAGAATTTGGTTTTCTTTCAGTTAAAAGGACAACGTTTTCTTAGATTATTGGTCTGCTCTTAAAAAACAGCAAACAAAATTTCTTTACGTTTAATATAATCTACCTAGAAAACAACAATTCTGTTTTATCTTTATCAAGTCTTTGATTACTTACAGAAGCTGAGGCTTCTCTATTAAAAGCACTAGTTTTTTTTTTTTTACACCTGTGCAACTTTGTGTATATGTTCAATTTCATGGGAAACACTATCAAATAAGAAGAGATTCTCAAACTTTTTAAAGGCTATTTTTATAGGAAATCCCTAAAAATCTGATCTGTCCTGACATAACGTAATTTTAAACAGAAATCACCAAACTCCCTTGTCGACTACACTGTAATGGACCTTTTATCAGACAGTTACTGTTTTACTCTGATACTTTTGCAAAACTGTTCCTAGAGAAAGGCTTCATCTTCAAGGAGATTCCTGGAAACGACGGACGAATACAGGTGTTTGCTAACTAAAATCACCGAACTGAGTAAGAATGAATTCCACGATGACAACAAGCTGTCCCTGTTTCCCCGCCTCAGTGAAACAGGCTCATCACATTGATGATTTAAGGTTAACAGGTGAAGACTTGCCTGTACTACAGGACATTTTGCAGGCTTTGCTGGAATATCTGCGAGGGAAAATACAGACAGTGAACCCACAGAACACTGAAGGTTTTATGGCACCACCATAAAGTTCCGGCAGTCATTAGGTCAGGTAGGGCATGTGCTATCCCGATGCCATGACTGATAAGATACAAGCCTAACCAATCCTTAAGAACGTGAAAGAGAAACAGCCTTTGCTGGTATTTGGGGGTTTGGGAGGACTTTGAGTCCCCACCTGGCACAGTGCCTCCATACCCTTTTCTGCCTGGTAAGGAAAAGGCACATGTGGGGCAGGGTATCAGAGTAGCAAGCCACCTTTGAGAAGGCAAAAGTACTGGTGATGCATATTAAAGCTCTGGGCATCTCTCAAGGTGGACTACCGTTTAAAAAGGGAGTTGTGTCTGTGACTCCTGAAAATGTGGGTTCAGTGCTCTGATAAAAACAACAGAAGGCGAGAGTTACCACTAGGATTTGGATCCCAGCTCTGGAAGGGGGCAGAAACCTCCTAGCCCTCCTAGAGAAACCTATATCCCCTCGTAGAGCAACAGTTCCTAGCCACGTACACAGTGCCGTCTGGAAGGAGCAAACGGCAGTAGTCAGTGGGCTGAGCTCAGAGCAGCTGGGCTGCTGATGGCTCAGAGCCCTAGCCCTTGTTAATCCTCTGCAGTGACAGTTGGGCTGTTCTACAGAGGTTAGCTTATGGCATGGACATTACAAAGTCAAGGGATGGATGATCCTGAGTGGGCCCTGGTGGGGTCAAGATCTATAGGGGGTATTTAGGCTTGCTTGCAAGAGCCTGAGGCAGTCCTCCTGGTTTTCCACATCCCTTCTCAGGGGGCACTGACACCCCCTTGGCAATCTGGAAGTGGCTGCACTATCTTGGGTACAAGCCCTAGCCACTGTCCAGCCCTCCAGGAGATGCAGTCATGGCTTGTTCTATCGCACTTCACAGACACTGGTTTTTTGGTTTTTGTTTTTGTTTTTACCAATTGAAGGTTCAAGACTTCAGGCATGGAGGAAATAACTACAGATGTGGTGGAAACAGCAAGAGAACTCGAATTAGAAGTGGAGCCTGACGATGGGACTGAATTGCTACGATTTCTTGATAAAACTTGAAAGATGTGGGACGCCTGGGTGGCTCAGTTGGTTAAGCAACTGCCTTCGGCTCAGGTCATGATCCCAGCATCCTGGGATCGAGTCCCACATCGGGCTCCTTGCTCGGCAGGGAGCCTGCTTCTCCCTCTGCCTCTGTCTGCCACTCTGTCTGCCTGTGCTCGCTCTCTCTCTCTCTGACAAATAAATAAATAAAATCCTTAAAAAAAAAAAAAAAACTTGAAAGATGAGCACTTGCTTCTTATGGAGGAGCAAAGAGAGTGGTTTCTGGAGATACAATCTCCTCCTGGTGAAGATGCTGGGAAGACTGTTGAAATGATGACAAGGGACTTAGAATATTGCATAAACTTCCTTGACAAAGCAGCTACAGAGTTTGAGAGGACTGACTCCGATTTTGAAAGAAGTTCTGTTATAGATGAAATGCCATCAAACAGCATCACACGCTACAGGGAAATCCTTCATGAAAGACGGGTCAATCGATGCAGAAAACT
The DNA here is from genome assembly GCA_004024625.1 of Mellivora capensis. Classification (NCBI taxonomy): domain Eukaryota; kingdom Metazoa; phylum Chordata; class Mammalia; order Carnivora; family Mustelidae; genus Mellivora; species Mellivora capensis. The sequence continues at coordinate 65,878 of PISX010003018.1, read as the reverse complement.
TCATCATTGTCTTATCTTAAGAAATTGCCACAGTCACCCCAGCCTTCAGCAGTCACAACCCCAATCCATCCGCAGCCATCAACACTGACAAAAAAGCTGCTACCAGCAAAAAGTTTCCAACCCACTGAGAGCTCAGAAGATGGTTAGCATTTTTTTTTTTTTTAGCAATAAGGTATTTTTTAATTAAGGTCTGTACATTTTTTTTTTAGATATAATGCTACTGCACATTCAATAGACTACAGAAGAGTGTGAACGTAATTTCTACATGCACTGGGAAACCAAAAACTCTGATTTGACCAGCTTCATTGCAATATTCACTTTACTGCAGTGGCCTGGAGCCAGACCTGCAGTATCTCTGAGGTGTGCCTGTAGAATAGGTCGGGTGAGTGCGAAGAGCGACCATTGTTGCACCTGGATGAGATGGCATATTGCCAAAGATGGCAGATTGTCCTTGAAATCTAGTGACGTGGTTAATGCAGGACCAGCATGTCCTGTGTGTTCTCAACAATGCCCAAGGACAACAACTGCCAAAGGAGTCTGGGGCCGTTCACCAGAGTTTTTAACTGGTGAAGGATTGTAAATGGATTATTTTGGCTCCTTCCCTCTGAGTGAGTGTTCTAAATACAGCCTGGTTTGTGTCAACACTGTCTAGCCCAACCCAGGATTTCCGGTCACCACACAGATAAGGCTGTGACCATCAGGAAATTAAAGAAGCTGAGTACTATGTAAAAATACCCTCATCAACTAGACAACGATCAAAGGTCATGTTTCAAAATTCATGGTATGTAAGACTGGGAAAAAAAAATGTCCCACAGGACATCAAATGGAGGTTTTGATCTCCCCTATAACCCACAAACAGGGTGGGTAAAAAAAGAAAACTGGAATATTAAAACAGATTAAATTACTAATAGGTAAAACGACCTTGGCTGGGTGGACTAAAGTACTGGTCCAAGATTTCATACATTTATTTGAATGATCAACCAGCCAGTCCTGTTGCTGTGCAGGCTACACTGGGGACCATGGCCAAGGCACCCAGTGCCATAAAGGTATGGAAGTTGAGGGAAACATTGCCTTGACCCTCACCATGGATCACTGTCTGTGCTGTTGAGAGCAGCAAGCCGCATCACGCCCATGAAAGGCATGACCTACTGGAATTTGCCATGAGATGTCCCAGCAGGATGGAGGAGTCCTTTGCACCCTTGGGCGAAGGACATCTACTCAGATCCTATTGTCCTGCTGCAAGCCGCACCTACTAAAACTCTACCTGACATGGAACACACCCCATTGGAAGAGGGGAAAGATAGGAATTCTGGTCTGCTATGTCTTGCTAGATGTCCATCTCCTTACTCCTGACAGTACCGTCTCACCTGGACAACACGTACAGTATGCCACCCAGGCCAAATTCCTGAAGCTGCCGAATTCCCTTTCCTCGAGGCCGGTGGAGACATTCCGTATTCCACTGGTACAATCCTTAGGGAGATCATTACATCACTATCTTTGTTCCCTCCACGGTCTGGAGGATGTTATAACACACACATAAGCCCTACTAAATCCACTGAACAAGTTTAAATATTAGCCAGCAAAGCCTGCCTTTACTGAACACTGAAGTATCTCTAATGAGTAAAGCTGCCTTCCAAAATAAATGGTCTCAGATATTATCACCATCTCTCAAGGAGTCACTTGTGTCACTATCCAAACAGAATGCTCTATGTTCAGACCTCATGAATCTATTAATGTGACATCTTTATTAACTCACACGAGGACACAAGTAAATGCCCCCAAGTGATCTAACTAAGCTTAGGAATCTTAATAACTCAGTGAGTGTTTTGGATCATGGGGCTCCTAGTGAAAGAAGTCAATCAGAGAAAGACAATTATCATACGATCTCCCTGATATGAGGAAACTGAGAGGCAACATGGGGAGTTCGGGGGGTAGGAAAGGAATAAATGAAACAAGATGGGATCAGGAGGGAGACAAACCATAAGAGACTCAATCTCACAAAACAAACTGAGGGTTGCCGAGGGTAGGTGGGTAGGGAGAGGGTGGTTGGGTTATAGACATTGGGGAAAATATGTGATATGATGAGTGCTGTGAAGTATAAACCTGGCAATTCACAGACCTGTACCCCTGGGGATAATAATACATTATATATTAATTTAAAAATTTAAAAATAAAAAAAAAGAAGAAATGTGGCATCGAGACCATCTGGAAGGTATATATGATTGAACCTGGTTAAGGTTGCTCTATAAACTTTTAAGATTCTGGCCGCTGGGTGCAGAGATCTACTTGTCTTGTGGCCACAAAACAAGCCTTGTAAGTAACTTCCCTTGCTTATTAAACCTGCCATGTGAGGGAACCTGGGTGGCTCAGTCAGTTAAGCATCTACCTGTGGCTCAGGTTATGATCTCAGGGTCCTGAAATTGAGGCCCTAATCAGGCTCCCTGCTTAGCAGGGATCTGCTTCTCTCTCATCCTCTGTGCGATCTCTCTCTAAAGTAAATAAATAAAATCATTAAAGAAGAAAAAAACCCCTGGCATGTGCCATTATGGAGTGGTGTGTCTCTTTCCCTGGTCTCTCCCTGCCCTTTATTTATGGGGCCAGTTTGTGAACCAATGGGAAAAACTTAACATCTCTTCTTAAGAAGGCTGGGTTCTCCATGCCATATGGCATGGAGCGCTGGGTGTGGTGCATAAACAATGAATTCTGTTACACTGAAAAGAAATTAATAAAAAAAATGTTAAAAAATAAATAAAATAAATAAAATAAAATTGCATCTTAAAAAAAAAAAAAAAGAAGGCTGGGTTCTATAAACAGACATCAAGATTTTACTCTTTGGCCAAAAGAGGTACACATTTTTTTTTAAAGATTTTATTTATTTATTTGACAGACAGAGATTACAAGTAGGCAAGAGAGGCAGGCAGGGAGAGAAAGGAGGAAGCAGGCTCTCCGTGGAGCAGAAAGCCCGATGCAGGGCTCGATCCCAGGACCCTGGGATCATGACCTGAGCCGAAAGCAGAGGCTTTAACCCACTTGAGCCACCCAGGTGCCCCAAGAGGTCCACATTTTAATTGAATTATTAACCTTGAAATTGGTAATGTCAGGATGAAGCATATTTCTCAAAAATTTCAAAATTAGTCTTTCTGGGATATGCAAAAATGTATATAGAATTAATACATGATAGATCAGAATCAGAGTCAATTTTTAAATGTAGGTGAGAAAACATTTAAGAAACAGCTAGAAAAATAAATACATCCTATAAATATAGAATATATTTATATATATATATGTGTGTGTGTGTGTGTGTGTGTGTATAATTTTTTTTTGAACTGCCAAGTGAGATATCAAGGAAAACAGGAAGGGAAGTAATAAGTGAATTCTTAGAACAGAATTCTTGTTATAGGGCTGTGAAATCAGGACATTAAAAACCTTCTTTTTCTTTTCTAAGAATTCCTTAGTTCTGAATGTGATTTAAATGTGATATTATTGATAGTTTAAATATTGTGAGCAGTTTTCTCAATGCCAGGGCCTGCTATGTATTTTATATATATTTCATATTATCTTTAATCCTCAAATAACCCTCTAAGACAGACAGTATTATTACTCTCATTTTATAGATGAAGAAACTGAGGTCAAATCAGAGTAAAAAAGCAAGAGACATAAGAAGTTGAACTAGGAGCCCAGTATTTTCAGCAGGACACTTATTTGTTTCTGCAGCAAACAATAAATAAGTGTTTACTAATTTTTTGTAAGCCTGGTTGCCATATCTTAAGTGCTACACATGCTGGAGGTTTAATAGAGAATTTGTTGACTTTAATTAATTAGTCATCACTGTAATTTAGCAAAAAACAAATTGGACAAAGTGAAGAGAGAAACAGGTATCACACAATGGGAGGAGAATATATTCATGAGATAATAGGGGAATTATAATATCTCAATTATTATACCAAATTAATTCATCACTAATATACTATTGCTGTGCATCATCAAGAACTTATCAGAATTCACTAAATTAAAACCTGTGAGGATTAACCTCATTTTTAAATGCCTTGATGAAATGAGGGCGAAGTTACAGCAAAGTGTTTCTTGCTTTCTCATAAAAGCAACTGATCATAATGCATAAATATTTTTACTGTATTAATAGATTAAAACCCCCTTCCAGGATGCTACACTGTATAGAAGAACCAGCCACTTTTTTCCCCCCACTGTGTCTCTATGGCACATCGACGTTAGAATTCTGTGAAAGTGGTTATGAATTTTCTATCTCAAGACCCTATTCTTTGAAGAGAGAAACAAATAAAATCATCTTTTCCCTGAAAGACATGTTCATAAAGCATCATTAAGAAAAAAAGACACCTTGGTGTCAACTACACTCAAATTTAAAAAATTAGAAAATAGACACTTTGTATGCAAAATGTAGCACAATTCTTTCCAAGGACAGACCATTATTCTTAGTATACCATGCGATCGTTAAGGAGCAATAACAGAAATAGTTAACATCCATCAAATCCTTGCCACGTGCAATACCATTCTAAGCACTTCACTTATGTTAACTCTATCCCTTACATCAACACGATGAGGGGAGCACTCTTATCACCACCTCCATTTTACAGATTCTGAAGCTAAAGCCAGAGTGACAAAATAACTTTCCCAAGGTCTCAGAGCAAGTGGTGTCGCCAGGAAGCCATACTCCTGGTCTTGTGATCTCAGCCATCATTTCTTCTATTTCCTGATGCTGGTGATGATGATGATGATAATGCGGAGCGAGAGGTGCTTTAGTTCTCTAGAGATTATTAGTAGAAGTTCACAAATCTAAAATGCTACTAATGATGCTACCTGAACCTGCTACCGTGGTAACTTGGGCGAGGACAGCTGTAAACCCCGTTGAAGCGCTTCGCCAAGGCTCACGCTACAAACCCGCAGGTCCTGCTTGAGCTGTGCCAGTCCTGTGACTGCTGGACGCAATCTGGTGTCGTCTTTACCAGTGTACCGAATGTGTTTATGCTGGATCTTATAAAATGCAAGACAACGGGCTACTCTGCTCAGGAAAGACAGTGACTGGTAGAACAGTGTTATAAAAATCCATTTTTAGGTGAATGGGTGGAGAGGGGGTTTGAGATTGTAATAACGATTCTGTGTTCCTAAAGCACCCTATAGATAAGTAGTCTCCATGGGTCTGGGAGGTCTTCGAGCTGACCATACGAAGGAAAAGGGAGTGGAAGAATGGAAGAGTGACCATACGAAGGAAAAGGGAGTGAATCACACCATCTGCATTTTGTCACTTTACTACTTCTCAGAAGACAATTCTTCTCCCCTAGATCCTCCTCTGGTGGCTGATGAAAAGATCTTGGGATGCCCCTTCCGGGCCCCAGAAGAAGATGGGTTAAACTAGAAGCCCTACACATAATATTATAAATGTTTATTGACAAAACAAATCTTTGACAGGAATTTATTTGACAGGGACTTCCTTTTTCCCTACCTGCCTTGGGTTATTTTTTATTTTAGCTTGATTCTGATTTAGAATGACTTATGCTTGAGAGATTGTTTATTTGCTTCCTTTTCAAAACTCATTTCCATGTCCCCTGACTGCAGTCTGAATTCGTAAGATTGCGGATTTTAATTCCTCCTCTTCCATTTGCCCCTTTGTTAATATCTCGATATTTAGTGTCATTTGTGACTGTAATTAAAATGGTTCTCACTTCTCTCTTCCTGTTGACATCCAGTCCCTCTCCCTGAACATAAATGAAGATACTTCACAGAAATAGGGTAAATATACCAGATGCTATAGAAATCCAGGAGAGTCCTGTCTGTAACTTATCATTATTGTTTTCTACAACCTTGTCCATATTTTTTACCTTATGGGGAAGCCCAGTGTCTATGGCAAATTTTAATGAAGTAAGATTTTATTACTAATATCATTTAATACCATGCAAAGAAACACAACTAATACTTAATTACCATGAGGATGCCACAATTAAAGTGGAAAGAAAAAATGGCTAGGACTTACTTGAATTTGGTGAAATGACACAGGAAAAAAATAACTTTATAGCATATGTATTTTAATATATTGTTTTCTTATTTTTTGAAGGAGTCTCTTTTCCCCAGAAAGTACTGGCTTTTAAACTCAGGAGAAATTTTTCCATCAACTTCAAAATACTTAGACATCATCATAAATATTCTCTTATAATCACATGTGCTGAGAAACTATCTACAGGTCTACTGAATTCTGTAGAATTATACCTAGTCCTGAGCATTATTTAATTTACAATCATTTTTATCTTAAGGGTCTTCTTTAGACAAAATATATCAAAAAGCAATGCAGAAATGGATCATTTCATGTATTTTATAGGAAAAGTTCTTCTAAATATGTTCAACAGTAGTATCTGGACCATATGTAACATAATCACAGTTATTGCCCACCGTCCTCCTGCCCCCCCACCAAAAAAAAGTGAAGTTAAAAAAAAAACAAACCTTGCATAGAGGCTAGAGTTGGGGTTTCTAGGCCAACAAGTTATTATCATTCCTAAGCAGTAATATTTCTTCCATCCTTGCTCCCTTCCTATTTTTCACTTTCTAAAAAACCTGTCTAGACTCATTAGCACTTTTTCCTCAAGAATTTCAGTGGATGAAGAAACTAAAAGGTAATGACCACTCAAGCTCTGAAAGTACCTTTGGAGTTTCACAAAAGAAGTTCACCCTATTCAACATAGTGCTGTGTGGGATTCTGGGAGGAGGCAACATGAGATCGCAACGCGCTTGGCCTCCCAAGCCCACACTATGGAACTGGGAGTTCCTCCTCGTAAATCCAAGATACCCCAAACTGTTCACTTTAAGTCTTTTCCCTCTACCTTTCCCAGTCAAGAAAAACAAATCTTCTTTAAACTGGTGAGGACTAGGTAAGAATTAATCATATAGTCCACCAAATGAAGAATGTTAAATTGGGGATAAGATGGGTTGTGGAGCATGAGCAGTAACATTGGTCCATTAGTTTCTTTCCCTGACTGAGGATCTCATTGGTGTTTTAGTCCTGCTCTGTCCAGAGCCTCCTTCAGTCAGAAGAAGATGCCAGAGAGGATATAAGGAGGATTTTAAGCACCCTCCTGCTGCCTGATTGACTTCTTTAAGAGCTCAGCTTCATCTGTCCAAATGGATTTAACTTTCTATTTTGGCTAGAATAAAAAAAAAAAAAGAAAGAAAGAAAGAAAGAAAATAAAAAAGAAACACAACTACCAACACAAGAGACCATGTCTTTCTCGAACACGTTATTTCCCACACTGCTGCACGCTGCTTCTATAATGAACTCTACAGTTCTTTGTTTCTTGGCATGAACACTGCAAGTCAGGTAAAAATGTTGAGCTGTGTATGACCTGGGAATTGAAGAGGAAAATGCACAAAATTGGTTTGGCTTAGAACCTAAGCGTTTACCCAGAGGTGAAAGGTTTGTGTACCAGCATAGCAAACATTGATTTTTGTTTTTTCCTTCTCAGACATTTTAAAATGCAACTTGGAACTACAACTACTTCAGTGTATGGGTAATCTTTTCTTTTCATCTCCTCGAACTTGTTTTCCTCAAAATGCCCATTTCAGGTCCTTCTAGGTTAAACGGAGATTTGTTGACCCAGGATGTCTCTATTCACATTTTTACCCCACCTTTTGAAGTTATCTGCCACTACCATACCCCAGCACCAATTTCAATATACACAGCTTAATTTCCAGAGCTGTCTTTTCTATTTCAATTCAATGCATTAGCTATATTTTAGGTAGCTGGTGACTAATGAGAATTTATTCCCAGTATCACCTTGTTTTCCATAGTCATAGTTCATCTGATAAAGGGAAAAGTCCAGGAGACCACAGGCCCTCCCCTCCATTACCAGCAGAAACACCCTGCATCTGAAATCTTTGTGAGCATTCCACAACTATTCAAGGTGATCTTGGTGTTTTCCTCAGCATTAGTGGTTTTATAGAGTCACACAAAGAAAGGTGAAAGCTGCCACATTATTTTTAGGTGTTTAACATGTAAACATTCCTAAAACAGATCGACAAAGAAAATGATCAAAAGCAAGGAGAGGATTTTTTTAATTGTTACAGTTCTTAACCCCCATCCACTATCTTCTGCACACCTGTCCTATTTTCAATTTCTTGAGTACAACAGACAGCCAACACAAAGGATTTCCAAGTTTATAATAAAAAAAAAATGGAACAAAGTTTTCCAATTTTCTAGATTGCATGCACTTATTTTTTAAATCATGCTGTAAATAGCCAATAAAATTGCTCTTCTTGGTAGTCTTTCTTTCAAGAAAACGAAGTATGATAAATGGGTTTTCATACATTCCCATATGCAAGCATGAACGTCAGATAGCAGAGCCCAACTAAATCAATACTCATAGAAGTAAACTTTTACAGAAAATACTTATTTTAAAAATGGTAATAAAGCAAATAGTTATCAAGATTCTAGAATAGAGGGGAAACATCAAACATATGGAAAGATTTAAAAACTATTTATTGTGGGCCCAGATCTTCTTCTCCCTGTGCAAACCGCATCCCCCCACACCCGGTTCCAGATCTTATTAGATGCAGGGAAACAGGTGAGCGTGCTGGTCTGATGTCAAATCTTTCCTCTTCCTCTGTTCTGGTCCCTAAAGTCACCAATGCCTTTATAGCTACTCTACCTATGGGCTCATCTCTTACCTGCCTGTACCAAGAGTTTCATTTTATTTCCCTGTTTCTAGGCTCTCCTCATTCTACTTCATCCTGCACACTGCAGCCAACTAAATGTAAGTACCATTCTCCTCCAACATCACGCCCATACCACTTGAGGCCCATCTCAATCCAGCTCCAGCTCCCTTCCTTTCTATCCAGATATGCTCTGTGTTGTAATTGCACTGCCACACTGTCCACTCATTCTGTTTTTCTTCTTGGCAAAGATATCAATAGATTTCCTATTTATATGTCAACTCTTTCCAATTCCATGTCCTCCATGGAGCTTTCCTTAATTTCTCCTTTCCTTTCTTACATTTGCTGTGCAGAATTATTGCCTGACTTCTCTCTTGAGCTAGACAAGAACCACACACTGTGTCCTAATTATCTGCTGACCTGCCTGTTGCCTCCAGGGCAGGGACTGAAACCCATTTGTCTCTGTGCCCCTAGCACCTGAAAGAAAGGAAAGCTACAACAGTATATCTCAGAACATATTTCAAATCCAGATGGGAATTTCTATAACTATTTTGAACAAATTTTTTTTTGGAACCAATTTTCCTATATGTACCCATCAGCCAGGATATATGTGTGTGCATATGCATGTGTGTACATAGTTGCCTTTCCTGTTTTACATCATTTAAAAAATTTCTTTTCAGATGGAGAGGAGAAGTGAGTCAGGGGAAATTGGAGGGAGAAAAGAACCATGAGAGACTATAGACTCTGAGAAACAAACTGAGGGTTTTGGAAGGGCGGGAGGTGGGGGTTTGGGGGAGCCTGGTGGTGGGTGTTATGGAGGGCACGTATTGCATGGAGCTCTGGGTGTGGTGCATAAACAATGAATTCTGGAACATTGAAAAGAAATAAAAAAATAGTTATAAAAAATTTCTATTCTTAATTGTTTTTATTCTTAATTTGCTTGGAATTTTTCTGTAGGTGAATTACTTTTTACCTTTCAGGTAAGTACAGACCTATGGTATACACAGCAATAAGAACGATGCCTTTGTGATTTTTGTGAATAAGCTAGGAAAGATCCAGGCGTTCTTAATACTTCATACTTCCAAAGTTAGGAATGAATTCATATTTAAGAAAGCAAAAACCAAATAACAAAGCTGAAACAAAAAGTCTTTCTGATTATCAGTCTGAAATCTCAATTATAATATTTCATCCTGTTATTGGAAGGATGGGTGTTTGCATTTGCACAAGCTTTCAAGAGCAAGTGAGAGAGCAAGGGACAAGGGAGAAGCAGAAGAAGAGCAGTGTTTATACTTCTGAGCTGAAACAAGCTGTATATGTTTTACATGATATGTTGGCTTTAAAGAGAAAACTAAAATTCAGGATAAAATGCTACATAATTAAGGGAAGTTTGATGCTTTCTTGTTGATCTACACAGAACTCAAAATATTACTTATACAAATGAATCAGGATGAGTGCATTTTTTAAAAATTTAGTTTTGGACCTCAGGGGTACAAATATTGGATTAATCTTAATCTCTGGTGTGTGAAATGCACAGACTGATCTATCTATACATGGCTCTCTATTTTCATTCATTCATCCACTCATTCATATTAATAATGTAACATACCATGATTCAACCACCCAACACAAAAGACAGAACCTTGAAAATACTTTATATACAGCCATCTGGTCCTCTCAATCTTCTGGACTCTCTCAATTTACAGTAACCCAATCTAAACACTGTCTTAACTGTCATCCATTTTCCTTATCAGTTTATTTCACATTTACATGTTCTCACTTTTAATCCTCCCTATGGGAAAGGGTACCATTCTAGTTTTTACTAGAACAACACTCGAAAAATCATCCATTAATGACACAATGTGTAGCTTCCCTGATGTAATGCAAATCATATATATACATATATATATAATTTGTGTATATATATGTGTATGTATATATATATACACATATATATATATATATATACACCCCTTTATGACAAATGATCATTTGAAGAATATTGTCAATTGATCTAAGGCCGATGAAGAGAAAATTGTCATACTATCAATTTACTGAATTGCCTGAAAAATGCCTACTTCGTGTACATTTTTCTATGTTAAAAAATTATTAGGTTGGGCGCCTGGGTGGCTCAGTGGGCTAAAGCCTCTGCCTTCGGCTCAGGTCACGATCTCAGGGTCCTGGGATCGAGGCCTACATCGGGCTCTCTGCTCGGCAGGGAGCTTGCTTCCCTTCCTCTCTCTCTGCCTGACTCTCTGCCTACTTGTGATCTCTCTCTGTCAAATAAATAAATAAAATCTTTAAAAAAAAAAAAAAAATTATTAGTACATATACTAAAAAAAACAGCATAAAACAAAATTAAAAGCATCTGACTTAACCTGTGTAATGTGGGGAAGGTGCCATTCTTAAACGGTGAGGCAGTGAGGACAATTTGAGATCCCAATCCCTTTTCTTTTTGTGATTTGCAATATGATTATGGCTTATAATTTAAATCATTACCGAAATTTGATTGACTTAAGTCAACTAATGGACTGAGTTGCAGCAACTCAGTCTCTACATGCTTTAATTTCCTCCTCAATAATATATATAATCTATTCTTTTTTTTTTAAAGATTTTATTTATTTGACAGACAGAGATCACAAGTAGGCAGAGAGGCAGGCAGAGACAGAGAGCGGAGAAGCAGGCTCCCCGCTGAGCAGAGAGCCCAATGCAGGGCTCGATCCCAGGACCCCGGGATCATGACCTGAGCTGAAGGCAGAGGCTTTAACCCACTGAGCCACCCAGGCGCCCCTATATAATCTATTCTTAAAAGAATAATTTGATTGCTCTTAAAGATTCTTTCAAAGTAGTATATAACCTTACTTTCTTTTCTCAATATTGAAGTCTTACAGATTGACACATTTTATTGTTAAAAATATTTTTCATTTCATTTTGTTTTCTATTTTTTTTTTTAAGATTTTCTTTCTTTCTTTAGAGAGAGAGTGCATGGGAGCGGGAGAAGGGGAGGGAGAGAGGGAGAAGCTGGGAGAGAGAGGGAGCGAGAGTTAGTTCACAAGCAGGGGGAGTGGCAGAGAGAAAAGCAGCAGTAGGTTCCCTGATGAGCACAGAGCCCAAGGAGAGGCTCCACCCCAATACCATGACCTGAGCCGAAGGCAGATGCCTAACTGACTGGGCCACCCAAGGACCCCAGAGAGAGAATCTTAAGCAGACAGTGTGCTGAGCATGGAACCCCATAGGGAGCTCCATCCTAGGACCCTGAGATCATGACCTGAGCCAAAATCAAGAGTTGGATGCTTAACCAATTGAGCCAAGTGCTCCTCATTTCATTTTCATCAAGCCCATAAGCCTACTTTTGAAACCAAACTCTCTAAAGTTCACTCAAGAGACCTTGGTCGAATAAGAACTGGTGTTCACAAAGAGCAGAGGAAGTATTCCAGATCCAAAGGCTTATCTCTGTAACAGCCTTTCTTCTGTTGGTGTGCTACCAACAGTATGATCATTTACAATTAATTCATTTAACTGATGAGTGTACTTGATATTATGTACCAAAAGCTCTAATCACAGAAAGCCTAGTGATCTAAAATCCATCTCTGACAGGAATTCACTGCTGGAAGTCTAACATCAAAATGTCAGCCACAGTGGAAGACTCATGCTCATTAAGTATAACAAACCCCTGACAAACTTCAAAAACTGCCATAGCCATGCATGGAACTCTAACGAGCCAAGGTATGAAGAGGAGAGACATTCCACTTTATACTTCTGTGTTATAGGAAATGTTCCTTAATTAACGAATTTGCTCTCAAATCTTTATCGTCTTCACTAGTCTGTTAGTACTACAAATATGTCTCCATCTAGTAAAAGAAGTCTGTGGGACAGTGAAGGATAATGTAGCTTCCATAACATTTGTTTTTTAAATCTCAAGAGGAAGTTATAATATAAGCAATCCTATTGGGTAAACAGAAAGCACCAAGAATATGGTATGCTAAAAACTGAAACATTATAAATTTTATTTCTTGGATCACTTCTGAGTCCTTACCCTTAAACTCATATGATACTACAAAATGATTATGTCTGTGGGTGCATCAGTCAAAAAAATGATATTGTCTGACTTGGATTTGAAATGAAAATAACTTAGGGCTAGTACTGACTCCTTTAGAAATATAAGGCTAGTGCTAACTAAGGAAATACAAAAATGTGATAGAAACACATTGATGCAATTCAAATTCTGAGTAAGAGAACCACTTGAAATAATTTTGAATGCACAATTATAAGCACAAGCTACTTTATCAAAATGTACATATCAGCTTAGTTCAAATACAGGAGGATGTATTACTTTAAAATGATTTTTTAAATATTTAGAACATTTTTTTAAGGATTTTGTTTATTTGTTAGAGAGAGAGCACACACAAACACATAAGCAGGGAGAGTGGCAGGCAGAGGGAGAAGCAGGCTCCCCACTGAGCAAGGAGTCCCATACGGGACTCAATCCCAGAACCCTGGAATCATGACCTGAGCCAAAGGCAGATGCTTAACTGGCTGAGCCACCCAGGCATCCCTACATTTAGAACATTTTTAAATGATGGAGATTTTTAATATTTTTATCCTCTTCAAATGAAATCTCAAGGAATAGCTTTATTCAAGAAAGACAATTTTAATACATAATTTTTCTTTACATTCTAATAAACACCTCTCTATTCTCTATTCTGTTGTGGCTAAGACTATTATTTCTGGAATTAGACAAACCTGAGTTTGATACGTGGTTCTGCCTTTTATTAACTGTGTGACCTCGGACACAATATTTAACATCTGTAGGTTTTAGCTTCCTCATTTCTAAAGTGGGGGAAATAAACGACCCTATTTTAATGAATTGTTTAAGGAGTAAATATGGTGATTTATAGAACATGCTTGATATGATGTTTTGCAAAAGTAAATGCTCAGTAAATATTGGGTATCATAATTATACTCATGATGATGATTTCAAATAATGGTACTCACAGTCTGAACTGCATATGTGAAATAGTTGAGCCAAAAAGAATCCCCACGATCACCTGTTCGTCTTATTTGGGAGCGTCCCAGAGAGCTTCAGTGACAACCCCATCAAATCAGCCTTATTACTTCCTATACCTGTTAAGTGGTTTGCCTCGAGTCCTTGCCAGCCCATTTTGGGAGTGGGTAACACAGAGAAAGGAGTGCTAAAGGTGAGATGAAATGAGGCTTTTCTCTAATGAACAGAGAAATCTCATATGACAGAAGAGCAAAGTTAAATCACTGCACTGATTGCTCAGAAAATCAATATGAAGTTTCCATCCACAGAAATGCTTCCCAGCTGAGAACAAGGGGTCTGGAAGCCCAAGGAATAAAGGGCACAGGCCCGTAAGGAAGGATGTGTCAATACTTCTGTGTGGCACCCACAATGCCTTGGAAAGCTGAAAGCAAATCAACCCTCCGGCTACCTTAAAATGTTAGTGGGGTCATCTTGTCAAAATGGTGATTACTTAGGGATGCCTGGGTGGCTCAGTTGGTTGGACGACTACCTTCGGCTCAGGTCATGATCCCGGAGACCCAGGATCGAGTCCCGCATCAGGCTCCCAGCTCCACGGGGAGTCTGCTTCTCCCTCTGACCTTCTCCTCGCTCATGCTCTCTCACTGCCTCTCTCTCAAATAAATTAAAAAAAAAAAAAATGGTGATTACTTAGAGAGGAATCTAATAGGAATAGCTAATAAATTCAATTGGGTATAATATCATAACTGTTTAATGTAATACGTTGGAACGGACTTCTCACCTAGCCAAAAAGCAGTAGCCTCTTTGGAGTACTCAGTTCAATAACATTGCTCAAGAAAATAAGATATAATCATCCCTTAGCTTTTAAATCCTTCTATTATGAACTTGGACTTTAAATCTGTAATTGCACATAAATAAAAATTTATTAAAATTATGACATATTGTAAAAAACATTGAAAAACTGTATGACATATCTCTGTAGTTATGTATCCAAATACTATCACTATAGTGTCCAAATCCTTATTGTTTGATTACCTTCATTGTCTGATTATTATTTTTACTAAAACCATGATGTTGAAAAAAGTAATACAGCCATGTATAACTGTAAAAAACATTCTAAGTGCTTTTTTAGTTTAGTTTAAAAAGAAAAGGAATCTTCAAATCTTCATAGTTTACAAATTGGGAATAAAAATATTTTTGAGTTGAGTGTGCTTTCTGGTTGGCAAATACATATATTCTACATTCATGGATATTTTAATATAAATCAGAAACACAACTATAACAAATCCGAATTCATTTACTGATCAATGAGCCATTATACAAAAGTAACATTATTGCCCTCATGCCATGACTTTCAGGGCTGGACTTAAGATTTTGTAGTCGTCAAAGTGAATGATGGGAACACTGCCAATGGATTTATTGCCCAGTGGCCAGTCAGCATCACACACTTACTCCAGGATGACAGGACTCCCAAACCTAGCTGCAAATTGCTTAATTTAAATCTCACTGAAAATTAAATGGAACCAAAATCAATTTCATTTCAGTTTTAAATAATATTTATTTTATTATAGCAGTACTTTTTAAGCTTCAGATAGCTCCTATATAAAAGTATTTTATTTGATATATCAAATTTCATGTATATAATGTGGTTTTTTAAAACAGTCTAATAGGAAAAGATTTTGGGGTATGTTACTAAAATGTAACATTGAAACTGGTGAACAGATTAGTATCCCGACAAGTACAAATGACTCTTATGTCCTATCTGTCATAATAAATCTTTTGTAGACTGAGATTAGCCTTTTGTGCCAAGATCTCTGGGGAAAGTAATGTGCATTGGGCCTCAAGGGAAAACTTTCTATCTATATCTAACGAATGCTTCCAGAGACTTGGGCTGCTCTCCTCGCTGTTGCAAAGTACATATAAATACTAAAAAACCTAAAACAGATATCCTTGAATTAAAAACCAAGGAAACATACAAATACATTCAGATTTTGTTTTTTACCCACTACTGTTGACAAGAGACAATTAATACCCTACATAGTCCTTTGAAAATACACACACAAATATCTATTACCTTTAACTATTCAATAAACATTTCATGTCAGTAGCTCTGAACCGTATTTCTCTTTATTTTTTGCTCTCTTTTTTATTTGAAATAATCCGGCAGAAAAATTTTGTAAAAACTCTATTGACATAAAAACACTGCCCTTTCCCCAAAAGACAGTAAGAAAGCTTTTGAAAACTCTCCTTTTCTTAATATATTTTCTGACAGGATTCAAATAATTTGAAATATTTCTGTAATTTTTTTTCAGTTATTAAGACTGTAAATAATGGGGGCCCAAGTCCTTCTGACAGAGCCTTCCCCCCGTCCACCAAAAAAAAAAAAAAAAAAAAGGACTGTAAATAATGGACCATGGAAAGGAACAAAGACTGAGGTAAGCAAACCACATTTGCCTTGAAGGAGTCATTTGTCTTTTGTAGATGAGCTGGTTTTTCCAAAAAAGAAGGCAATTCACTTACCTCAGTCTTTTATAGATTTGGGTTAAGCTAATTGAAATGTGCTTTAGGACACATAAGGAGCCAGCATTTGGAGAAAATAGAAAGAATGTGGCCAGAAGCAATTTCTGTTTTTAAAATTAACCAATAACCTCAGGTTTTTGAGGTATTTGAGTACAGAAGTAGTATTTTGGATTTTTTTAAAAAGTTGGACCAAAATTATTTCATTTTTGGAACATGTAATTTGGTAGTTTTTATCTAAATTGCTTTCAATTTAGAGATGTTTTCATAACAAAGTTAAATTTTAATCAAATTTGAAGATGTGCTTTTTAAGAAAAACATATGTTAGGCAGTTTCTCCACCTGGAAAATGGGGGAGAATAGCAGGATCCACAAGCTTGTTGTAAGAATCGAATGTGTAAGAACTTTTAGCCACACGAATGAAGAGATTTCTTGTGGAAAGTAAAAAAAAAAAAAAACACCAAAAACTCCATGCAGAGCTGGGTGATGCTCTGTAAAGATATTTATATTTTGCTCTATGGACAACTGACTGTCCCACCCGTGTCAATCACCCTTGTCATCTTACATGGTCTATTATAAACTATGTGACTCAATCCTGGTTGCATATCAGCACCGCTTGTGATGCTTTTTTACAACTTTAGTTTCCTGGGCTCAATCCTCAGAGGATCTAATTCAGTCAATTTCACCGGGTAAGTCCTAGGACTCCCAACTTTAAAAATCTTTTTGGGTGACTCTGATGAGGAGCCAAAAGTGAGAACTACTGTCTCTGGCAATCATTGTTCCAGTTTATTTGGTTCTGCTGAAAGGCTATTATCTGGACTTGAACAAGAGACAAAGAGAGGGAGAAAGAGAGTAAGCTGACTAATTATATTTTGGATAGTGATCTTACTAGGAGAGAAACCAATGGGACTGTGTTTCTGGAACAATGATCCAGACTTTCCAGAACTGTCATGCAGCAATAAAATACAAAAAAATCAAGACCCTGAGAATGCTGTAGGACAGCTAGTTTAGAAACAAGTAGATATTTTTCTGGGAACTGTGTAAAAATATGCCTTTTAATCTTGAAAACAACTCTTACTACAATTCACTGCTGTTACTTTGTATCCTACAGGATAGCGTGGTGAGCGTGCACAGAGAGTTCAGATGAGTGCTAAGAACAGGCACGTTTTGGAAAGACCCGGATTGACCATGCAAGTAGGAGTTCAAGCAGGAAAGTGAGACAGTACAGGAGCACTCACGTGACTTTTGGAACAAAATACTCAATTTATTACATCAATCCAAAATAAAAAGGGAGAGAAAGAAGACACGCTTGTCTGGGGAGAAAGATGATCTTAGAACAAAGATACATAGAAAACAAAAAGCATGAAAGATATAGTTAAGAAGATACAGTAATAAAGCCAGAACAAAGAATAGATTTTTTAAGACTGACACTTCCAGTTAAGACTAATCACACTCAGAGTTTTTAGTACATGAAAGGAAAGCCCTGCTGGGCTTGAAATAGCTATGGTTGGTTTCTAGGTGTAAATCTCCTTAGTCTATAGATCACAGATACCCTATTTGTATTTAACTTTTGTACTTTGGGTAAAATAAATTTCCCTAGAGAGATTCCTCCTTACTTTGTAAATTGGCTTTTTCAAGAAATCTTAATTGGATATAGTTTTCACACAGTGTTTGTCTTTGATTTAGTAAAAAAAATGGAGAAAAGCAGTGAATACGGATTACAATATGTGTCCCTATCTCCATAATATATGTCCCTATTTCCATGTGCAAGGATACTGCTCTTGCAGGCTTTTACAGTTCTGACTCTGGACTGCCTGCCAGGAGAGGTTAGTATGTAAATGGAGTGGGAGTAATATTTTGTTTACACAGAAGAGACCTAAATGAGGTTCACCTGGGCATCAAATAATCAGCCAAAGCTGCGTATCTGTTCTGTTTCTGTTGCCCATTATTTCCTCGGATCAAATATGTCTCAGTTTCCTGCATTTTCCATTTGTAAAGTGAGGGTCTTGACTGAAGTTAATCGTTAAGACATTATATGAATCCCTACAGGACATCACATCCATCTCCCTTAGCATTTCACTTACATAGAAGCCTCCCCAAATTAATCGAAAAGCAGACAACTGATCCAGCTGTATTTTAAAACAGACTTGAAAATTTGAGGGTTGCAGTTTTAAAGTTTAGCTTCAATTTCTAAGCACAGAGTGAACATACAGACTTACACATGAAGCAAGTCTGACACGAGTTTCTCTGCTAGAATGTTACTGCTTCCAGAGGGGACTAACATTGTGCTGTTAGAAAATGTGAATGCTGCTTGAGAGACACAGTGACTCCACTCATAAGTCATCCAACTTCCTTGTGTCAAATGCAATAATCATTTAGGTGCTATCACATGCAAAAACTCTTCCTTCTCACCATCATGATCTTTCAAAGAAACACTTGAGATTTTTCTGAAGCATAGCCAATTATATGTCTTAAATACAGCAGATGAATGAGAATGAGGATTCGTGTCCCCTATGAGCATCAGTACTTGCGTAAAGAACATTCACTGATGTCAGCCATGGTTCTGCACATGTTAGTATGTTAAAGGAGTTGCTTCCTCCCCTTGCCTTACAGGCAGTGAACTGAAGAAAGTTAGCAGACTAATGACTGTGGCTTCCTTTAATACCTCCCAAGAGCTATTGTTTACTAAAGATAAATGGTATCTAAAATTAACCCTAACTTTAGCCTTTATTTTTCAATAAATAGATTCATAATATTTCCCAAAACTCTTCCAGTTTACCAATTCCAAAATGACTCCCTTTTGGAGAAATCTGACATCTGTATCTTAAAAAAATGCTATGTGAAAAGTCTCGGATACACTATTATATATTTAAAACTCAATTGTTGGAATTTTCATAGGGGGTTGATAAGAAAAACTGAGGAACTGCTAATAAATGGTAGATTATTTTTTTTTGAAACACAGAAGAAATTGAAAATAACATATCTTGTCCATGGTTCTAACCACCCACCGACAAAACCATTTGTGTAAGTAAAGAACTGATATTAATAAGACCAAGGGGAACAAAGATGAAGAAAAAGTAAAAACTCCTCCTTAAAACATACTTGTCTTTCACATACCTTCCAAGTCTGCCTGTATTTTCTACTGAAGGACTTCTTACTTCTAAAGTGCCAAAAATGTATATATTTCCATTTTAAAAATGAAATAAAATGAAGAGTCAGGAGTAAGCAGGCAAATAAAATAATCCTTGTTTCTTTAAGGTAGGATCTCCATGGACCACAGTGATAACTCTAAAATACTATTTTTCTATAGCAGACGCCAGAATTTGATATATGGCCATTGTGTCCTGGATCCCATCCAAAGTACATCGACTTAATGACAAGAATGAGTTGGCTATTCTTGGTCTTTCGTGGCATATTATGCTACTTTTTTCCCCCTAAAAATTACTCTTGCCTTATACATGTACTCATAGGAGATAGAGAATACATTATAGGCAAGGCATGATGGCACTAATTGTAAATGCTTCTAACCTGTTAATAAAGATGGACCCTCTAATTTGACCTGCATTGTTTCAGAAAACAGAGTATAATAATTCCAGTACTTAAAAAAAATTAAATACCAATGTGCATTTGGAATTCTCAGCTGACAGTTTTCCACTTCTGGCCATATTTCGGTATATGCTATAGAATTTTCCTTTACTTAGAACGTAAAAATGCTGGGGCTCCTGGGTGGCATGGTCAGTTAAGTTGTCCGACTCTTGGTTTCAGCTCAGGTCATGATCTCAGGGTTGTGAGATCAAGTCCCACAGTCAGTTCCACACTCAGCACAGAGTCTGGCTGGATTCTCTCTCTCTAAAAAATAAATCAATCTTTAAAAAAAAGTGTAAAATGTTTTGGTCTTTGTTGGTGATTTTCAGTTTGGTTGATTGAAAGAAATGCTACCTAACCTAAACCAAGGATTTACCGTGAATTACTAAAATATTAGCTGTTGTTGTAATAATAACAGCTTGAAAGATAATTCCATCCCATGAAACATGAATTCATATGTACATATTTGTGTATTCATTTAGGGCCTTCACATTTTAGGTGGCACTTGAATCAAAGAATAAAAAGGGCTCTTGAATAAAACACTTGAATGATTTCTCTAAGCTCTACAATTTTCTAATAGATATAATAAACATACAGAAATTAGCCTATTTATACCACAATTTCTATTATATTCAGCAACCACTGAATGTGTATTTTAGGGTCAAACCTATTTTCAGTTCTCTACATTGATAGTTCTTCATTCTAGATGAACTTTGATTCTAAATGAATACCTTAAAGAAGTTTTTTCATTGTGCACATAAAACCTACAAATCTACTGCAAGCTGAATTTAAGGCATTTCTGAAAGTCTATCAGTTTTAACAGCTTGAAACCTTTTTCTTACAAAAACATGCATTTCCCTGCAGGGTTCTGAAAAGTTTCCCAGCAACACTCATTAAGAGAGGCCACAGCTATAGATTAGCCTTGCTGCTACCATTTTCCTTGTAAAGTGGGTTTTTTTTTTTTTTTTTGGTGACAATTTTCTGTTCAGTAGTGCAACTGCATGTAATTATTCAAATACAAAAGCCTGTTGTAAAAGAATGTGGAGATGATGGCAAAATCACCAAAAAGCGGGTGAGCTGCTATGACTTTAGACACAATTTTGTTATTCACTGTATTTACTGACAATTACCATTAGAAAGGATTTTTGTGTGAGAGACCAGGGCAGATTTGGTCCATTTGCAAAAAGATAATGTTCCTAAATACAGTTTAGATTGGTTCAGATGTATAATAAACAAAATAATTCACATCTTTGGTATGCTGATATATCATCACTAAATTATTGGGAGAAAATACAATAGCTACTGTTAATGTCCACAGTTTAATACAGGGCCCAGGGACATTAGAATATATGAATAAAAAATTCTGGTCTAAAATGGAGTTTATGGAAATTGCAAAATAATACTGGACAAGGAAAGAAAAAATCCTTTTTTTTTTTTTGGTTCTATATCAGAATCCTAAACTCAAAGCTATAAAGAAATTAAAGGCGGTTTCTCTTTAATCCCTCCAAGTGGAGACCAACACTGTCCTTGCTCTACCTCAGCCATCCACCTTCCACCAAACATATAGACATATATTTGCATTTTGCTGTTAAGAAAATTGGTGCTGAGAGGGGCTAATGGCTTACCTATGACCATCTGCAGTTTAGTGACAGGTTTAGTATTTGAGACCAGAACCCTTGTGCTATGCCAAATTGACTTGAAATAGGGTCCAGAAGGAAGTCTCAACACCGAGACAAAGTAAATGGATGTATTTCTATTCTGAGGACTGCAGCCCTCCTCCCCCTTGTACTCCTTAAAGAAAGGTAAATGTACGTGTAGCATGGGGCCTATGACTCACGTGTGTATGAATTACTGATTTCGGGAAGATAGGACACAAAAGCCTAGTGAGACATACGGGATTATATAGCTTCACTATGTAAAAACAAATACAAAATATTTTTCCCAGAAGCTATACTCATCCCGTCTGGCCTACTATGCACTAACAAGACAGGATACATCAAAAAATTCAGTTTGACTTTCAATATGTCCCTCTCTCAGATCTTCTAAAAGAATTATAAAAACAAAAAAAATCTGTAACTAAGCACAAACCATATCACATGCATAAACAAACACACATATATAATTTTGTGTATTAAAAAATACTTTATACAAGGAAGCCCTATAGAAGAGATGATGTTTGATCATATGAAGTTGAATTAAACAATTTTTTTTCTAACTTCTAGCTAACTTTTTTCCAGTCTCTCATGGTCATTTTATGCTATGGCTTGTTATAACCTAATAGGAAAACAGTAACCCAGCTGAAAGAATTCCATTATTTATTTTTATTCTGAGATATATTCCATGCCTTCTTCATATCTGATTCTATTAATATAATGTGCATATATAATGTCTGCTGGATTATACTCTGTGGTACTATTGCAAATAGAGGAGTAGGGGAAAAAAGAGTCAATGTGCTCTTGTTTAAACTTTACAAGGTTAAAACTAACCATATGTTCCTGAACACAGGCGCGAGAGAAACCCTTAAAGATGTGCAGTTGGAGAGCTGACAAATTGGCTGCAACAAGGCTAGTTATTGAAAACTTGTAAGCTATCTATTACTTGAAATTATCCCCCATGTAGGCCCAGCTCTTGTTGAATCTCATCTGCTTTGGGCTAAGAACTTGCATTAATTTACACTGTACTGACTCATTTTCTTATTAAGCAATTTGAAATGATACGGTATTTTTGGCTTTGCAGGATTTCTTTCTCTTGATATCTTGTGCTTTTCTCCAGGAAGGTCAAAGAGTTTCATATTAATCTTCATAACATTGCTGTGGCGTATTCTTATCCTTATTTGACATACAGTAAAGCTAAGGTAAGTAGAAGATTACATGAAAACAGACTAACAAGGACAAGTACTGACAGGCAAACTTCAGCCTTCTATTTCTTACTCTACCCGCCCTTCCATTCTCTGTTGCAAGAACCAGGACACCTATCAGAATCACCTGTGGAGTATTTTCAATCACGTCATCCAATTCCTGAGGGCATAGTAGAATCTGGAGGGGTGTGTGGGGAAAGTAGATTGAAAACTCGCCATGTGGTTCTAAGTGCCTGTCTCCTTTATCCTGCTTGAGAACCATTACTGCCTTAGTATGGTTTCCCAATATATGCACTTTTGTTCTTAAATATATTTCTCTTTATAAGTCATCTTTTTAAAAACGTTTATCCCATTATAACAATTTAATAATTCCTACTCTGGGACCCTGGACTCTATACCATTTAGTCTTTAGAAAAACAGTTGTGAGAGCTAACATTTTTGACACATTAAAGGCAGTTCATTTCTTTAATGACTTTGTAATTTTCCCTTTGTTAAAATGCATTAACTTTATCTAGTATTTTCATACTCAGCACAATTTCCAACTGTTTTTCACTTCTATATACTTGTGGATTCAATATAGAGATATTTCTTACATTGCCAAGTTAACCCTTTTAGCAATAATCTATGAAAAGGACACTGGTATTGCATATTATTCATGTCTTCCTTCAAGTTCCAAGGGAAAGAAAGAATCATGGCAGGGGGGGATTTTTAAAAGTAGAAAAATCAGCTCCGTCAACATTATTCTTAACTCTGAAAATTGCTAGCTTTCCTCTGATCCCCAGGAATTCTTTTACTGATCTTAGAATCCTCCCTACTAGTAGAAATATTGAATTTTTTTAGTCTTTCTCTGTCAATACAATTCCATTTCTGAAGATGGAGCTTAGGCATATTCTTTATATTGTTAGCTACAGAGATTTCATTCAAATTCCTTTCTTTTCCAGCAAATGGGCCCTGGAAGCTTAACAAGGATCCTCTTCATAGCTGGCCATGAGATTGGGGAAGCTGCACAAATATATTCCAGCATCTCCACTATAGAATTACAACCACATCTCTACAAACAGGCCTGCCAACAAGCATTAAAGATGCTGTGATGAGCTACCCTGCATGATACCCTGAAGAATCAAGTTTTCCCTTGATGTGCATAGCTAAGCTCTATTATCACCAAAAGAAATTACAAGTGGGTATCCAGGGGAGAATGTACACTGAAAATGTACTTCTCTCACAAAATTCACACCATCTCCCTTTGAGGCCCTAATGCAGACCAGTCAACTAAATCTTGAACATGATCAGCAGACAAAATGGAAAATAATTAACTTTCCCCCCATCTGTGTATTGCATTTTTGCCATTTGTTTTCAATTGACTTTATCACCATTTACTAGCAGTGGAAATAGGTAAACAGTATTTTGTTTACTTCGGATGACACTTTTTATTTACAACCAATAGTTAATGAAGCCAAATGAGAGGACTGCCAGATGCAGGATTTGTAGAGATGCAAATGGTTACAGGATGGAATATAAACACATTTCAGGGGGAAAAAAAAAAATCAGTCCTTATTGAATAAGACACTCAACAAAGAAAATCTGGGAAATGATTAAAAGATTTATAACTTTAGGATTTAATGATCAAAAATGCACCACTTTTTACTGACAAGATAGAAACTAAAAGAAAAAAAGATAACAGAAATAATAATGCTACATATATTCATGTTTCCATGTCATTGATACAGCCTCCCAAGGCTGTTTAGGGAAGTTTTCTAAGAGTAAAACACAATGTAAATACAACAGGATTGTTCTTGGTATTTGGGAAAAAAACCAAAAAACAAAAACAAAAACAAAAAAACACTATGCTATTACTTTATTATTAAAAAGGACAAGGGCCCATTAATTGCACATTGATAAATATTTTAGTTACTGAATAGGAATTTTCATTATGTTTGCATTAACAGGCAAAAAAGAGGCTATTTTCAGATAATTGGGTGTTGACCAATTTAAAGGAAGCGATACAGAGAATATTGTCTATATATGAAAACAAAACTAAACAAAACAAAAGCAAAAAATGAAAAAAAAAAACCAAAAAATCTTGTCAGTGAAATTTAAAACATTAATGGTTTTTAGGCAGAATATTCACTGATGGGTTTTTTTCCTTTTAAGATTTTTTTATTTATTTGTCTGACAGAGAGCACAAGCAGGCAGATAGGCAGGCAGAGGGGAGGGAGAAGCAGGCTTTCCACCTAGCAGGGAGCCTGATGCTCGGCTCGATCCCAGGACCCTGGGATCAGGGCCCAGGCCAAAGGCAGCTGCTTAACCGACTGAGCCACCCAGGCGCCCCTAACTGATGGGTTTTAAAACTTGCTCTCATTCATTGGACATGAAGTCAGAGATGGTTTGCTTGGCATAAATTCTGTTCCTTGTGCTTTTTCCTCTTCATTTGAGAAATACGTTTTGCTCCCATATAAGAAGTGTGCTACCAGCCTCTGATTTCCTGGAGAGGAACACAGCTGCTTACTTTCTAACTCTCTACAAATACTTCTCTTGTATATACCTAGTCATAAAGAATATAAAGAGATATGGCTACATGCCTGAAGAGAATGTGGTCCTTGAACTTTTGATCTTAGACACAATTTTGCTCTCAGCTGGTAATTAACAAGCTCAAGAAATTTAAGGAAAATAAATTAAGACTGTAATTGTGTATGTTCTGATAGAAATATATAGCATTTTTTATAAAAGTTCCGCTTTTTAAAGAAAACATATTTAGGAACTAATCAGGTAGAAAGCCCCAAAAGAGTGAAGGATTGAAGAAAAACAAAAAGGAAAGGAGAAATTGCTTGCAACAGACTATTTTCCCTAGAGAAGGATATGGATTGCTTTATGGACTCCTGATTCTTTTCCACTTTTTCTTCAATTTGAAACAGGAGCATTATGTCATAGCCCAAAGGAACACCACAATTAGCGATGCTCTCTTCTTTCTCAGTAGCCTTATCTAATTGGTCATAAAACCTTTATGATTCTTTTTTTTAAAAAGATTTTATTTATTTAATTGACAGAGATTACAAGTAGGCAAGAGAGGCAGGCAGGGAGAGAGAGGAGGAAGCAGGCTCTCCGCGGAGCAGAGAGCCCGATGTGGGGCTCGATCCCAGGACCCAGGGATCATGACCTGAGCCAAAAGCAGAGGCTTTAGCCCACTGAGCCATCCAGGCACCCCAACCTTTACTATTCTATCTCATGAAGCAGAACCATACCCACTGCCACTAACTTAACAGTTATTGAAAGCAGATATCAGTTCTAGACAAAAGGTTCTAGACAAGGGATCTAGAGTAGACAAAATAATCTTGAAAAAGAAGAATGAAGTTAGAGAATTCAAATTTTCTGATACCTAGACTTAATATTTTTTTCAAACAATTCAATGGGGGGAAAAAAAGGCTTTTTAACAAATGGTGCCACAACACTTGGATATCCATATGGAATGAGATGAACCCCAACCCATACATTATATCATATACACAAAAATAATTTGACATATCACAGATCTACATAAAAGGTGAAACTATAAGGCTTACAGAAAATGATATGGAAGAATATCTTTCTGACCTTAAAGAGTAAACAAAGATCTCTTTCTTATAGAGAACTCACAAAACACAAAGAGAAATATAATAAAGTACACTTCACAAAATTAAAAACTTCTACTCAGCAAAAGGTGCCATTAATAAAATACAAAGGTAAGCTACAGACTGAGAGAAAATGTGTAGGTATAATGTCTATATATATACATATATATGTGTGTGTATATATATATGTATATATATATATATATAATCTGTATCCCAAATACATTTCAAAAACCCCTTACAAAACAGTAATAAAAAGACAAACAATCCTAGTTATTAAGGAAGGAAAGACTTCCCAGTAAAGAACATAAAAGGGCCTATAAGCACATGAAAAGATGCTAAACCTTATTAGCTATTAAGAAAATGTAAATTAAAATGTTGGCAAGGATATGGAACACTGAACTATCACAGACTGCTGGTTATTGTATAAGACAGTACAATAATTTTGGAAATCTGTTCAGTTTTTTTTTTTTTTAAGTTAAAAATACTCCAACTAACCATGAGAGACTGTGGACTCTGAGAAACAAACTGAGGGTTTTGGAGGAGAGGGAGGTGGGGGGTTAGGTGAGCCTGGTGGTGGCTATTAAGGAGGGGACATATTGCATGGAGCACTCACTGGGTGTGGTACATAAACAATGAATCTTGGAACACCAAAATAAACACCAAACACCAAAATAAACACCAAAAACCAAAATAAAATAAAAAAAAATACTCTAACTTGCCTTTAACCCAGTAATCCTACTCCTAGGTAGTTATCCAAGAGAAATAAGAATATATGAGCATAGGAAAATTTGTACATGTAATTTAAAGCAGCTTTATTCACAGTAACAAAAATACTGAGAACAATCTGAAGCCCTACCATTTGGAGTTTGGATCAACAAACTGTGTTACATTCACACAAGAGAATAATACACGGCAATGTAACAGAATTGACTGAGAATACACACAACGATATAGTTGCACCTCAAAAATATAGCGAATGAACAAAACCAGACCAAAAATGTACTCAGATGACTTCATTTAAATGAAATTCCTAAACAGACAAAACTGATGTAGGAGGACAGAAATCAGAGCAATGATGGCCGTGGGGGACAGGAGTTGCCTGGGAGAGAACAGAGATAACTTTCTAGGGTGATGGTAATGTTTCATATCTTGACTGTAGTATTGGTTACATAGGTACATGTTGCTCAAAACTCATCACATGATTCATTGTGCATTTCACTGTATGTAAATTTTACCTCAATTAAAAGTTTATTGTATATCAGTTTGTTATGTCCTAGGTATAATTTTACTTGATCCTCCTAACATCCCCCTCCCCAGTGCTAGATTAGAAAAGAATAATAACAGAGAGTTAGAGATTTCCTTCATTCAATGAAAAATATTTAATGGGTGCTTGCTGCTATGTGCCAGGCTCTGAGCGAGGCACTAGGTAATATAAATCAAGTAGAGAATGTCCCTTCCCTTCTGAATTTAAATAAAAATAAGATGACAAATTAAAGCAGTGATAATGAAGGAAATAATGGATTCCTTGAGAAATAGTAATGAGAAAACTATTGTAATGTTTTGACTTGGGGGGAATGGGATTTCAGGGGAGTCTTCTCTGAAAAGGACACATATAAGTTAACTAGGCTAGCCTAAGAATGAAAAAAGACAAACTGGCAGAGAGAGGAATATGTGAGAAAACCCTGAGGCAAGGGAAACAGTTGTATGCTAGGCAAAGCATATAACTGATGGGACACTTTTGTAAGTGACCTTGCTAATAATTGCACCAGGACAAGAAGCGCAAACCAGCCATATGGTCACCTGATGGCTGGCTTAATAGCTACTTCTACAGAGATTCTAGTGGAAGGTGAGCATAGCAGGAATACAGTGAAAGGAAAAGTAATGACTATGAGGTGGTGAGGTGGGAGAAGTACTTAGAGGCCAGGTCATTTAGGAACTTTTGGGCCATCTTATGGGTTTTGGATTTCATTCCAGGTGTAAGAGAAACTTCACTTATTTTTACTGAAGGGTTTTAAGCAGAGAAGTGTCATGATCTGATTTACAATTTAAGAAGATCACTAGGCTGATGTGTGGAGAATGATTAAATAACTTGACAAATGGTACACGGCCAGTAAATGGTAAAGCTTAAAACCTCCTCATTTAAAGTAAGCCACAATCCCATTACACTGGGAATGCTGAGCCACCTTACAGCAGATCTTCCAGCCCTAGTCAAGCCTTCAGATGACTGTTACTCTCACATTTGGACTGCAGCCTTGGGAGAGATGCTGAGAGAGAACTGCCTGGGTAGACGGCTCCCAAAGTCCTGACTTATAGGAACCGTGAGGATTATATTTACTTTTATGGCACTAAGTTTGAGGTAGTTTGTTATGTAGTAATAGATAATACAGATTTTCTATCCCATTTCTATAAAGGGTGCGCTTTCTTAGGTATAGAGGATTCACTTTGTAACTTTATTTCACAAGTTAGGAGAATATGTAACAAAAGTTTCTGAAAGGAAAGAAACTAAAAGTAAATGAGAAAGAATCCAGAAAAATAGAATTAATTCATATTTTGTAAAAGCCATTATGTAGCATCCCTATACATTAGGAAAAATCACTTTGAAATATAAGTAAAATGTCATTAACAACGAGAATGTAAAATACATAAAGATTTATTTAAAATTCTTTCTAGTCCTAACTGTGTGTATATACTGATGTATCATGTACCAAAGACACATCCATCTACAGAGATACATAAAAACTATGCATATTGTAGTTTAACACAGAACACATAAACAGGCCCTTGTTATGAATACTCATGATTAAAATTTATCATTGTATTTTTCCTGTTCATCATTTCTTCCTTACATTACAATTGAAACCTTAATCTTTAACTCAGTACACTCGCAACCTAGGATGACTATAAATATTTTAATTTACTCACTTTGCATTTCATACATCTTAAATTTCGTAGTTAAGAACTAGACTCAACTCAATCATATGCCTACTTCTTTCTTTAAGGCTTAAAGTTTAAAATTAACAGGCTAGCATCACAAAAGGAGTGAAAACCAGAATTTAATCTTCAAACATGCTTATTTTTTTCTGATAATAGGCATTAGTGTTTGCGCTTTAGTTCTTAAAGTTTACCATAGCAATGCCTATGATAGAATATGCATAATAATAACAATAATCCGGCTTTTAGGAAGAGTGAGGACCAGAGGCTGAGAGGCTGAAAACAAAACAAAACAAAACAATCACCCCAATTCTGTTCTATGGGTGAATTAGTGAGGAATTAGCTGAACTCTGCCATCCCTATTTTTCTGTGTCAAATGTTACTTTTCTGCCCAGGTGAGAGACTTTTTTTTAATAGGGATTTTAACATTTACGACTGAACTTCAAGTAGTTTTCTTCTACAAAGAGAACCAGCTTTGTTGTCTCATGTACTGGGTATTTGTTAACCGCTTTTAGCTTCTTCAATTCATAAAATGTCCTGCATGGCCGAGAGTGATTTGATTCATATTTTATTTTAATTTCTGTACACTGGTAACTAATCGTCACCATATGTGAAGAAATTCTGTTTAGTTCTTGCTCCCAAGGAAGGAATTCAAAGTGTTTTTCGCTTCCTTTTTATCTCTGCAGAAGCCTTTTCGGAAACTTGCAAAGGTCCCTGTTCTAGTTCTATAGGCTACACAGAAATAAACCTTGGGTAGACAACTTCAGAATGAAGGTCATTTTTACATAAAGCCATCAGCCTAAAAATGGCCTGTCCTCACCTTATAGTCCTCTCTAAATCCAACCACATCCAAGTCTTTATGTCTAGGTCTACTTTTGAGCTACAACAGCAAAACTGAGTCACTGTGACAGAGATGGTATGACCCACAAAACCCAAAATCTTCACTATACAACTAACTCTTTACCCCCAAAGCTTGCCAACCCTTGAATTAGACCCTGAAGTATTTGTGAAAGGAGTTCTCTCCTATACTCTCCACCAATCTCACACCAAGACAAATTTTGCCTTGGTCAATGATCTTTAGTAAAAGCCTCAATCCTCCTTTCTTCATCCCATATTCACCCTAGAGAGGTATAGCCTCAAATTAGTCTAATGGGCCATTGGAAACTCTATTATAATCTTATCTCAAGGGCTTTTGACTTTTGTGGCAGTATGTGACTTAAAATAATTCACTTTATGTGAGGTTTTTTGTTTTTTGTTTTTTGTTTTTTTAGCACTTTGGTACTTTACCATGTATTCAGAATTATCATAAACATTATCAGCTCTAATCATACAACATGGCTCCCTTGCTGACATTAGTCAAACTTCTGACCAGTTTACATTATGTACTGAGATGAGGGAGGGTAAGAAGATATACATACAGTGAAATTTTTAATTTCTCTATTGGCTTGATTCTAGGGGAGAAAAACAGCTAATCTTCAACATTTTTTATAAGACTCCTTGAGAGTCATTTAAGTTCTCAAATTCTTTTGGATATTCCGAATAAAATATCCTGAATCGAGATAAAATCCAATTCAATTCAATCCTCTCTCATCAAAAGAAGGTCTCAAAGTGTTCTGTAAGTCTTTAGTGTTTTCCTCCTTTCTCTCATCATAAAGCAATAATATTAACACAAAAAGATTGACCGAGGCTACAATTATATCAAACAGGGTCCCAATTATCCAAGTGGCTGTACTTCTGTTATATTAGCCTTTACTTAACAGAGCCATAGCTCGCGTCATTTGTTCATTCAACATTTATTAACTTTATACCGCATATAAAACAAATACTAATATTAGTGGCTTCAAAGCCTAGAAACAAGAGGAAAAACACCACCTTTGAAAACTGCAGTACAGTGGGCAAGCCTGCTCAGAAAATGAATAGTTATGGAATAATGTGTTTAGTGCTGACAACAGGGAAATATACCATGGACTATGGAAGCAGAAAGGAGTACTGGAAGACTTCACTAAGATGATTTACATAAGCCAACTCCTAAAAGGAGTTTATTAGGCAAAGTAAGAATAAGTACAGAGGCACAGGGCAAGAGTGACTCCAGTGGACAGAGGATACCCTGGAAAGCACAGAGACAGCCCTCTCCCCCAGCAGAGAGCAGGACTGGAAGACCAAAAGCCCTTCGAGAGGCTATCTCATCCTGGAGAGAGAAGGGTATTTTTATAACTCATCTACCCAGAAGGAACGCTCTTTTATTTCCCATGAAGTCTGTTTATGTACGAGCGATAGCTCTGAATGTGGGTGATGATCAGTAAAAGCAGTTAATCTCATGAATTTTACCGACCCACTGTAGAGTTTGAAGGTGGGAATAGCATAATCAGGTATTTATTTTTTATTTAAAGTTAAGGTATTTTTCACAGTAATATGAAAGACGAGATTACACAAACAAAAACTAAATGAGCAGACCAAAGTTAGAAGAATGTTATGGTAGTTATGGTAGTCCAACTGAGAAATCATGAAAGCCAGTTCTAAAGTGGGGGTAACGAGGATAGAGACTAGAAATTGGCCACATCAAGGAGTCTCTTTAGATTTCCTGGAGAACAGTCCTGCTGCTCGAAGGTGAATGAACAAAGAATCAGAGTAGGCCTGGCATTGGGGCACCTGGGGTGGCTCAGTTGGTTAAACACCTGCCTTCAGCTCAGGTCATGATCCCAGAGTACTGGGAATGCATCCCAAGTCAGCCTCCCTGCTTAGGCTGCTTCTCCCCTTCCTTCAGCCCCTCCCCCTGCTCTTTCTCTTGGATAAATAAATAAAAGCTTAAAGAAAAGAGAGAGAGAGAGAGAGAGAAAGGAGTAGGCAGGGCATCTCCAAAGCAACTACCAGAGTTGAAGCCCAGACTTATCATCTACTTCTTCCCAGCTGAATGAATGCTCACTCTGGGACTTTTGCCCAGCTTTGTAGTTTGACCTAAGAACACACACTGAGTGTGTAAACTGGCACTCATGGTTATCTGGCACCTGATATCTCAAACCATTTTAGTAACTCTGTATTGTCAAATAACTCCACTTTCATCTTCTTTGCTTGTTTCAAACTGATCCTTCATATTGATCTTTTGCCCTATTTTGAAATTGGCTTTGATAATGTGATTTGATTCCTACCACACAAAACTAGAAATGTATAATCGGGGGATAAGAAGGTTAAAGCGCACTGTCATTTTGTGAACAAAATAGTCCTTCATTGCAGGGAGCCTGGGAAAATCAGGAAACTAACCAACCATTCTGTTCCCTGGTTAGATAAAGGTTTTCAGGAATCCAGAAGAGCCTTGGCAGAATTAGGAAGATGACTCAAATGAATCACACGTAAGCTTATTGCATTCAAATCCTTTTACAAACATCATAGCAAGTTGATAAATTAGATTTTAATAAATCTAAATAGGAAGCTTTAGCTTCAGCCATTAGAATCACACACATATTTGAGACATAATAAACATACATTTGGGACATTATTGGCAGAAAGTGAGTTCTATGAGAGGAATTACAAATAAGCACATTTCTTTTGAAGATTATGAACCTTATTTTACATGACTTATCAAGTGAGAAGTTTCACATTTGCTAGGTTTCAGAGCCTCCTTAACTAAAACCCAGAAACCAGATCACCTTTAAATATGCCATCGATCACTTAGAGCTTCAAACAAGCCCCAGGAAAATAGTCTTTATCACTGTATTCGCTTAGATTCTGTCTACAGTGGGAAACCCTAATCCTTATAAAACTAACTACAACTATTAACTTCAGAGGTATAGGCCCAAATGATGGACTCAGATAAATAAATGCATGTACTCATTCAACCAATAAATACTATACACTTTATGCACTTAGACTATATGTTGGCAATAAATTTAAGAATACATGTAGCCTAGTCCTGCCCTAGGAATAGTCTGGCTAGAAACAGGTAATCTAATAAAAGACTTTAAGCATGCACTGGAAATCATGGAGCCCCAGAGCCAAGTGTACCTAAGAGTAGAAGATAGAGAAGGGTTTCCTACACTGGAAAGGATTGAGCAGTGTCAGAGAATGAGCATGAGCTAGATGAAGACATTTGGAAAGTCAGATGGGGTGGAGAAGAGTAACAGTGCTCCAGCTTCAAGGGTAACACAGAACAAGAATCCATAAAATAATTTTGACAAATAAGCAGTTTGCTCTTGCTGGTGTGATCAAAGTCAGTAAAACAGAATGAGAATGGAGAGGTCCACAAAGGTCATGTTCAAGGTTTCTCAAGTTTCATAAGCTACCGAACTTTCTTAATAAAATTTATTTCTGAGCTCCAATATATTAATGCAAGAAAATCAGTGAATAGAAACCTTCATAGATAAATAAACCTTTTTCACTGCTTGTGTCTGAGCAGTTTGAAAATCACTTCTGTGAGGAGGTGAGACAATAGCAACAAAGGCACAGGGAAGTGAAGTGATCAGATTTGAATTTTCACTCCATGACTTGGGCTACAAAGTAGAGAGCGTGTTTAATGATGCTGACAGTGGTAGACCACTGAAGATGACTAGTACACGACAGAGGAAAAGGTGGCTTTGAGAAGCGTGTGAGGGTATAACAAGCCCGGGGGTGGGAGGAAGTGACTTATTGGATCTACTAAGTGAGGGAGAAGGAGACATTAAAGCTAACTCCCAGAGTCCCAGCTTATGTAATTGGGTTGGAGCCCACAGGAAATACGTTCAATTTATATATAATGTGTTGGATTGTGGAGCAGGGACACAAGTGATGAATTTGGTGGTGAGCAGATCGGACAAGAGGAAATAAGAAGCTCAGAAGAGAAACATATATCAGATGCACACCTGGGAGTCATCAATATCATCATCGCCATAATCACAGCTACTATTTAAGGGGTGCTTTAAAGCCCTTCATAGGTACCATCTCATGTGACCATGAGAACACCGCTCTACGGGAGGCCTTAACAAGAAGTTAAGGTCCAGAGAGACTGAATATCATCCTCAAGATCATATAAGGAGGAAGTGGCAGGCTTAGGGTGCTCAGGTCTCTCTGGCTTAAAATGCCTTTCAACCATCACCACCCAAGAGATGGTTCTCTCCAGGACAGCATGCAGAGCACTGAATCTCAAGAGGAGGGGCAGAACAGAGGGCACCAGCAGGGGCAGAACAGGTAGCTGAAACACATAGTCAATATTCCTCCTCGGAAACTGAACACAAACACATTCAGAGGCCACACATGTAGGTAAATGGGTGAAGAATCTGGGCCTCCAGCAAAAGAAAGTCATAGATAGAAGAAACAGGTTCATCAGAAGGAGCTTCACCCAATTGAAGGTGTTCAAATTCAAGATTTTATTTCTAAAAAAACATTATCCTGACAACACAAAAACATCCTCCATGAGAATGACCACTGCCTTTTAGCTTGACTTATCTTTCCTAATTATCTTGATACAAACTACAGGACAAAAATAACATTTATAAAAGGTGAATAAACAAGAGACGTAGGAAAAACAAACTTTGTAGAGGATGGACTCTTAAAAAGTGCTCCAACATAGAGAATTTTTGTTTTTTGTAAGACTGAATTAAAAGACATAGCTCATTATATACAAAAAGAAATGAGATAAATTCCTTCTAAACAGTCCTAAGGAAATGTTTGCCCATCTGAAATAATTTGGGAAGCACCCCTGATATGTCAATGGGAGCTTTTGCTGGGTCTCTTAAAACTAAAGTTAGTGTCTAACTTTGCCTTCTCACAGCTGACTATTATTTTTCAAATAACTTTTAGGATGTCTTTTTAGGATGCCTATAATTTCTTCCATAACACTTTGGTATTCTCAGAATGATACTCTGTATGTGTCAGCCAGTGGAATCTTTAATTCTAGGACCTGTCCAGGAATGCACACAACAGGATGGTCAGCTGGCACCATATTCCAAATGGCCATATGCCAGAGGGGGCAACTCCCAGGTCCTTTTGATCTATCTAGGTATATCTGTCCACACTTAACACTTTGCTCATCAAGCTGAATATAAAAGGTTGGTCTTTATTTATGAACTAGTGTCTGGTTAATCACTATAGTAGGTGTATTAATGGGTTCCCTTTGATGAAAATAAAGGCTTAAGGATATGTGGATTAGCTAATATATATAGTTAAATATTTCTCACTCTTGATGTGACTATATGAAAGATTTCATTGAAGCCTATATCCAGCATGTCTTAGAGATGGGGCCTACAATGTTATCCCCAGTCATTCTGTGTCCAGACATTAGAGTAGGAAGATTTCTGATTGCATTATGGTGACTGAAGAAGGGCCTGGAAGATGCTTCTGAAGTGTTCCTATGTCTACCGCAAGTGAATGTTGCACACAACATGTGGTCAAAGTATCTAAAATGACAAAGATCTAGGATTTTTCACTGAGCTTATAAAACAGGTTTGTTCCTGATATGCTAATAAGTATTTACCTAAAAAATATGTAACTGTGTGATAGAGAATCTGGACTTGACTGCTTTCATTATAACCGGCAGTGAGGTTGTAGGAGAGAAGCTATCACTTAGCATTTCAAACTTTTTGGGTGACTACTATTGTCTAAATAAATAGTTTTGCCAAATTTGGCTTTCATCATTTAAAAAGCATATTATGAAATCTTTAATATGATAAATCTTATCAATGTCTCTTAGGAAGAAGCAGATATATATTTTGTGATTAAGAAAACCATATTCTGAACTTTTGTTTCCAAAATAATCTTTGTTTTCGGCAAAACAGTAGGACCAAAAATAGCCTACATACTTAAAAAAAAACAAACAAACCGCGTACTTCTTCACAAACGAACAACATTTCAGTGATACAAGAACATCCTGGTTCCATTCACAAAGATATCAAAGGGCAATGACCCTTTATGAGAATGTTTGAAATATAATGATATGGGTTATCAGTAGATTTTATAAATGTATCTTAAGAGATATAAGAAATGCATGTGATTCCCTACTTTACTTCTAGCAATTGAATCTGTAGCTTAAAGATTTGAATACCTCATACTTAAACAATGAATTTCCGCTTGTTTCTATCCTACTCAAAAGAAATATTCAGTAGTGAGATAACTGAGTCAATTATATTTCAACAAGCAGTTCTGAGAAAGACCTGAATATGACACTTCCAAACTATTTTGGACATCAGCACTAAACACCTGTTTTTACACAAACTAGTCATGACAACTCTCAGAGGCAGTACCAAATAAGCTTGTTCATCAAGAAGTTTTCTCACATTTCTATTTTTCCAAATGTGGATTACTAAACAATCAATCAAAACTTACCAGGGAAGTCAAAGATGGAATCTGGTCAATTATAAAATGCCCAAAGGAAAAAAAAGTGCCCATAGCAGCAATGATGTCCTACACACTACCTAAATAAAATGTTGTAGCCAGTGATCAATATTTTACCTTTTTAAAATACTTTCCTGGCAGTTATACGATAAGTTTATACAGATGATACATTTTGTATTTTTCCTTTCTTTCCTTTTTTTTCTTTTTAAATCACGAATCCCATATATAGTCAGAAAGGTATAGCTTTCACATACTGCTATTTCACATATAAAATGAGTACAGCCAATTTAATTCAATTCAACACATCATGATAAAATATATGATTATTTTCCCCAGAAACTTGATATTGTCAGGAATGACTAAAAATAAAATCCCAGTGTTCATATTTTCCCTCCTAGTCACAATGCAATAGTTAATTTTCCTAGGCTTGCAGAGTCATCTACTCAGAGCCAGTAAAGCAAAATTGACATAGCATAAGAGAAACCAATAATTTCTCATTTTCTCACCATTACTACCACCTACCAAATGTTCCTCCCCACAAGCATCAGTAACTGTAGCAGCAAAAATTAGCATAGGCTATCTGGAACAGAACTATGATGGTCCCAAAACCATATGGAATCTACTCCATAGGTAATTACCTGGGGAAACTAATATCTTTTTCTAAACCCATACCAGCCAATCTTTTAAATCATGAAAAGTAAAACCAGACTTGTCTTATCTTGCCTTTGATTTTACTAATATTTGCAGATATCAAAAAGACATCTCCATAAAAAAACAAGGACGCTGAAAAGCTGGGAAAGGCAAAATGGCCAAGAATGTAATTTCTTGACTAGTTTCTGAATATTATTACTATGTAGACCTATATAATGTGGTAGACACTGGCTGGATGTAGCTGCTGAGCACTTGAAAATGTAGCTAGTCTGAACTGAGATGTATTGGAAGTATAAAACACACATCAATTCTGAAGACTTAATAAAAATATTATAAAATATTGTATTAGCATTTAAAAATATTAATTATATGTTGAAATGGTCATCTCTTGGATATACTGAGTTACATATAGTACTAAAATTAATTTCACCTGTCTCTTTTCACTTTTACTGTAGCTAATAAAATATTATAATAACATGTAACTTGCCTTTTTGGCTTACATTATATTTCTATTGGACGGGGATGATTTAGACAATAATCACTGTAATATGTAGTAAACCTTGTGAAAAATTCTACCATTTGACCATCTGGCTTAGAACTTGTAAAAACTTTGCCATACAGCATGAAACAGCCTTAAAAGCACATTTCCTACTGAAAGTCACATAGTTTTCCATATTTTAATGAGTGTTTGGAGGGTAAACAAAGACAGAAAAGGGGGCTTTGGTGAAAAAAAAACAAAAACAAAAAACCAAAAACTCAAACTATGGGCTTAAGCTAGCTCTAGCTTGATTTTTTTCTCATTGCCAGACCCAATAAATAATTCCTGTTTCAGAGGAAAAACTCTCCTCTTCTGCCTGGAGTTTCAAGGACAAACAGTTCAAGAATTGTGAATAGGTACTAACAAGTAAATGAACCTTTCTAAGGTATCTGAAGCCCTACCCAGGTAAAAGTCAAAAAGGTTAGGGTGAGATAAGTAATTTAGTACTTCTTTAGGGTTTACAGTCCCATCTTCTCTCATCTCTACTTAACTTCCAGTCACTTCCCTTTTCCTTCCCAGCTTGTGCCAATATTTACCCCTACTTTCTCTGTTGTTGGTTATTTGTACATTTCTTTCCCCTCTCCTAATTCCAACTGGCATTTTCCTCAACCTTTGGTCTTTCTTCTTTTTTCCTGTTTTCCCTTCTCATTCATTCATTCATATATATATATATATATATATATATATGTATGTATGTATGTATATAAAATTTATGTTACATAGTCATAAATAGGAAAAACAAAACATTCAAATACATCAAAGTTCTTTTTACTTCCACAGGGCTCTTTACTGGATTTTAATTGTTTTTGTTTGGTCCTTCAGGGTTAATGACCTGTCCTTTGGACTCTCCCTCTGGCCAAGACCAATATGGTTCAAGAAGAAATCTTCAGTAGAATCACCTAACTAGACCCTAACTAGTCAGATCCAAAATCAGATTCCTTGGTAATCAGCAGTCCTAGGAGCATGGGTTAGCAAAATTAGACTACCTTGATGTTGATACATGTCCTACTAGTCTATCAGAAGGACCTACTGAAAAGCACATTAATTTTTTTTTTTAAATGAAAGCTTCTAGGAGAAAAAAAGAAGTTCAACTATTGGCTTTAGTATTTGACAGTAAAAAAGTTGAGAAAACAACAGGCCCAGATTAATCAACAAAAGTTATCAAAGCAATGTTTATCAGAATTCCTTTGAGACTGGGATAAATTAATTTAAGATTGCTAGTATGGGTTTCGTACAATGCATTCAGAGTAGTTTAGTAAAGAAAACTGACAGTCATTGGTGGAAAAAACATGGTCATCCAACTCAATTCAGTTTGTATGAATAGGGCTCAGGCTTCTACACTCTGCTCAAAGTGACTGTGCAGTTCAAGAACCACAATGCTGGTTCAGTATCGAAATGTGAAGTACAAGTTTTTGCAAAGCGTAAAATCTATTGCTGCTTTTACTTAGTACTCTCTTCAGTCATTGCCGACAGACAATTTTATACTTGTAAGCAATTTATAGTTGACTTTTAGGAATCAGTGTGTTAATGAAGTAGGCCAAAACACAGGCAATTCTATTTACAATTAGGATAATGAATCAAAATTTGTTCTTTTGATGTTCCAAGGCTTTGAACTCATAGAGCTTTGATATAATGTTTAATAAACATATCTTTACTATTATAAACAGCCTCTCAATCCCCAGGAAGTCAAGCCAAAGGAATGTATTTCTGGTCTAGATTAGGCAATACTTTTATTTGGAAACTAATTTTATTTTAAAAAGAATTTTTGTCAGAAGTTCTCCACTTCATGTAGAATGTTTAGATTATCAATAATCAGCTTTATGTCAAAACATAAACACACAAATAGAATAATTACCAGTCATACCTTATTATGTGTCTGAGTCTGTCCAACCAGGATGAGGATGTTGGATGAGATGATAGACAGGCAGAAGTTAATTAGAATTATAGACCTCTCAGAGCGTATGTACCTAGCCAGAGAGAAAGAATGTGTCCAATTTTAAAATTCAGAAGAAGAAGAATTCCATATTATGCAAATTGGTGAAATTCACCCAGAAAAGGAAACATTAAAATAGATCCATTATAGGAGAAAAATATGAAAAATGTTTTTTTAATAAAGATTATTCTTAGAGACCCAATTTTATAGTGACATGGTATGTCCTAGAGTCGTTCAGAGTAATTTTATTTTCTTTAGACATTAGTATGGATAACATGGCATTTCTGACAGAACTGAAGTTATAACTGCTATCAATATAATTTTTTTTACTAAAACATAAAATTTCTTGGAAATATAACAATTACTATAATTACCATTATGTATATACATATTTTATATATAATATATATAATACACTTATTATCATATAAAATCAATATAAACCAAAAGGAAAAACCCCACACAGATTCTCAGTATCCTTCTATACTAGAAAGCAACCATTACTTTCATGAAACCAGGAGCACTCATCCACCATTTCACACACTCAAATATTTTTATATAGTTTGCTACTCTTTTTATTTTTCTTTTCCCAACTGCTCAAAAAAAAAAAAAAGAAAAAAAGGAAAGATTAAAAAAATGAAACCTTATCTCTAAAAACTAGCCCAATTCACAAATGATAATTTGCCATTAGGCTGGAAAATTACTTGGTGTCTGCCATATTTCACCCTTATGAGGAAATGTTTATATACAGTCTGCTATATAACTTAAGTGCATCAAGAATATAAGTCATAGAGAAAGCTGCTCAGAATCAAATGTTCTACCAGCTGTTTACCCTGAAAGGTAACGGTTATTTTGCTTTACTGTACCCTGTGGTAAATCACTGAGTGACAGTAACAAAAAAGACATACTTGTACTTGCTGTGTATTTGAGGCTGTTCAATTTGTATTAGTACATGGAATCACTTTCCACAGCAGGCGTGGGTTTACTGTGCAGGGTTAGGTGGGGTGCCAGAGATCTGGAGGCACTCTTTGGAAAATAAAATCTATCAAAGTTCTTTTTCTATCTCTGTCTTTGAGGAATATTTAGGCCCACATTCCATCACATATTTCAGAAGAGAACACAAAATAAAAACAGGAGTAATAATAAAATACAAAAAGCAATTTTTTCGGCTAAAAAAATTTCCTTTCTTCACAAAACAACCCCAAATAGGAATAACCTAGGTCAATTCTCAATACAAAATGCCCTCAAGTATTGCTTAACCTTGTCCCTGCTTCATCAGTATCTAAAAATATAATAAACCACACACTGGGAAGCTAAAGACAACATCAAATATTAAGTCGTTTCTTCTTTTGTGAGTGGGAGATATAACATAAAAAGTTTAAGGGCTGCACAAAATTGACCCTTTATATGATGTTAATGGCTTCATGACAGCACAAGCACACAGATGACATTACTAAAAGGGTTTCAGTGATATCATTTGCTCTGTAATTAGGAAAATCCTGTTGATAAAAGACCCAGACTGACCACCCTGAAGACTCTTTAGATATTTCTATTATTCATTAATAGAGTCACATTATTGCCTTAAAATTTTCTATAAAACATCTCAACTTCCAAAACTTTTTATAAACATACTTGAGGTTTTAAACAAAACTTGTAAATACATCATTTCAATACATAGATTAAAAAGATATGCTCAGTTGCTCTTTGATGTAATACCTCTACAGAACATATCTGTAGATGAAGAGAACATACATAGTAATGTTTTGATGAACATTTCTAATGAACTATAAAGGACACCAACAATTTTCAAAATACTACACTATATATAAAACAATTCTGATATTCATATATTTTATAAATCATTAAAAACTTTAGACTTTTTATTTTTTTTTTAGACTTTTTAATTAGAAAAAAAGGCAGCAGGGGCCTAACATGAGTATTACCATATGGTAATACCACACAGTAATACTATAAGATAAATTTCATGTTATAACATTCATTAAATTTGTCATGCCATAAGATTCACTTAATAATTTAGGAATCTTGGAATTTCTATAAAATTATTAATACTACTTCAATTCCCCTATTTGGAGACAATGAGTTGATTAGCCACTAAATGTTAGGAATCAAACTTGTGTTTTTCTTGGTACTCTCTTCTACACTTGTGTTTCACACCAGGTACTAATACAGATCCTTCCAGGTGTTTGGGTAATTCTTAGAAAACTAATGGGTGATTTCCCTGGATCTTCTGGATTAAATAAAATTTATTATGGACTAATTAATCTTGTGCTTCTTTATATACCATTTATATTGGCAATGTTGGTTCTAATGTTAGCTATAGGTGTTGAGGGGTTAAGAGAAGGTGGAATTGGTGCCTGAACCCTAAGGACTGAGAAATAGAACTTAGTTCTAATTACTTCAGTGAGTATGAATTATGACACTGTTGAGATTGCCTGAAGTCCTAGCCCTTCAACACTGCCTCATTTTCCAAAAATGCCATTTAGGCAATTATGGGAGACAAAGTAGTCTTATTCCCAGACTTTGTCCATCTTGCTCTTCCATTCCCAGGGCAATGTCTGCTTGACTAACCCCTGAAGCTTGGATTCTATTGTCTCTAATGCCATGCTTAGACCAAACATTTCTTTCATTTCATGGGATTGGCCATATTTTATCAGATTTTCTCATTCTGTCAGTGTTTTACAACCAGATAACTCCTTCCCAGGAAGGCAGAACCTCTATTATGTACCTGTGTCAACGGGATAAGAACGTCTACATATTTTTTTGAAGTGTGAAAATTTTAATATTGTTGACACTTTAATATCCTGGACAATTAATTCTTATCTCAAAAGAGTTAAAAAATATAATGGACAACATTTTTTTTGGAAAGGACATTAAATCAAATGACCTTTCTTTAGTAAATCATAATTACTTCTTCAACTGAATTGTTTTTTAACTTAAGTAACAGTAAAACACAAGGAGTAGCTACTTTTGCAATTTTAATATTGAACATGTTCAGGAAATAATATACACCTGTCTATTTATTAGTATAATAACCATTTTTGGAACATTTTTAATAATCAAGATGAATATACAATGTTTTACACTTAATATTTTTTAAATCCATTGGGAAGTTTGGCCATTTGGTTATGTACTGTTTATCAATATGTGAGTAGACATAATAAAATATCTAAACTATACAGGTCTAATTTTTATTAATAGAAGAAATCTTAGGGAAATACTAAATTTTCATGTATTATCAAGCAGATGCATTTCAAATATAGAAAACAAAGTTTTTCAATCATATCTCCTTATTTCTGTATTTTTTACTTCTTTTAACTAATTTGTCAAAATCTGACTTTTTGGAAAGATTCAACCAAGAGGTCTTTCCTATAGCATTTTGGTATTATGTTAATGCATTAATAATATAGAAGACTTACTCATTGTCTGGAATATACTGAAAACATGCACTTAAATTCTTAAGTTTAAAACTTAAAACTTAAGAATTTGGAGACTTAAGAATTTGGAAAACTTAAGATTTGGAATTTCTATAGCAGAGAAATGACTTTGATTATACCAATTGAACTCTCAAGCTCAATAACAATTGGGATAAACAGAAACAAACATTGAACTATGGAGATAAGAATACCATGTTTGAGGGTAATCAACTTGTTGAAAGTTATCACCATTTGATTTGGGAAGAAAAGTATGTGGTTTTGTTTATTTTGTCATCATAGACAAATACAAGAAAATGAGGTAAGAATTTTATTATTATTATTGAGCTCATTTATTATAGGTCAATCACAACTATTATAACTTTGTTCTAAAAATACTTCTTTCAGTGAGTTAAAAAGAAAGGAGACATAATGGTTATCATATTGCCAGCTTTAATCTGAATAAGAGAGCATTCCATTTTAACTGCATTAATTGATTACATACCTCCATAATGCTGCATAGACAACTGCGAGAGTGATCAAGGCCAAGCAAGAAAGGCCACTGCCTACTATTAGGGTAACTGAAGGTGTACCAGAGGATTCCATGATCTGTAAATTAAACAAAAGAAACACAAAAAGGAGAGATAATTTTTATTATAAATGAAAATAACTTCTAAACTCAGCAAAACTATCCTAATACTCAAAAACAGCCAACAGAGTTGTTATAGTGACCAGATAATTACCCAGTGATCACTTTGTTCATATATTCTCAACCT
Organism: Mellivora capensis; assembly: GCA_004024625.1. Taxonomy (NCBI): domain Eukaryota; kingdom Metazoa; phylum Chordata; class Mammalia; order Carnivora; family Mustelidae; genus Mellivora; species Mellivora capensis. The sequence goes on along the minus strand of PISX010003018.1, from coordinate 22,084 downwards.
CTAAAGTGACTAATTCTAACTCCCCCCCTCTCTCCCACTGTGAAGTAATAAAGGCCTTAGAGTTTTAAATGCTTAATTATGGCATATTACTCACTATGGCTTACAATAAATACCTATAACTAAAACTTGGTGAATATTCACATGTTAAATTTTCCCTAGCTGAAATTTGAAGGAGCATTCGGTTTTTTTTTCAACAACTATATTTTAATTATTTCATAGCATGCTTTTTGGTAAAATTTACTTTGCTCTTCCCATTTCATTGTAACCCCAACCTGGTACCTAAATATTGAAAAATTTTCAAACTTTCTGACTTTTGACAACTTTGTTCCAAGTCAAGTATTCTCTTATTTAATTTCACTTGCTTGGCCTCTAAGGCTATAAAAGAAAATCAAATTTTGAATGCAAGAATTTATAACATATTTTGTGGGGGGGGGTTTCTATTAACAAAATATGCAGAAATAATTTTCACAATACCAGTATCAGTCCCTAAATACATGACCTTGACAAATATGCCTTAAATATTTTAAAACATATATAAAGATTATAAGCAGTTACTGACCTGAGAGATTTCTTTCCTTAGACACTAACATGATACTAACTAATGAAATCTGTTGTTTTCTTATTTTTAATATTGAAAGTTTGAAGAAATACACTTTAAGATCAAGTGTGTTCCAAACCTTAGGTATGCACATTAAATTACATTATGTACTTTTGTTATCAAAATAAGTAAGAAGAGTGAGGCATATTTAGGCCAAATTTAGACAAAAAGTCACATTCATCTTAATAATTATTTTTCTATATTTCAATATTTTGTAAATAATTTTTCAAAATACAGTTGAGGATATTATTTTTCTCTTAGTTTATGCAGCTATTTCAGAAACTAGTTTCTTTCTTTCTTTCTTTTTTTTTACAAGCCTACACTTTTAAGGAATGATTTTACAGTTTCAGGCAGGCTGTGCTTTCATGAAAACTTCATTTGTTGTTTTTTTTTTAAAATAAATATCCAAGGACACCCCCAGAAAACCTGTACTGAAAATATCCAATGCAGATATGCAATATGTTTGGCTTATAGTGTCTGGGGTCTTCATCCTACTACCAACAGTATTCTTACAAATTCCCCAGACCAGCTTTACAGTTCTAAAATAAAGGTTAAGTTGGCAATTATTTTTATTTGAAAGTTTGCAGCATATTAGTAATATGATGGAGTACATCCTCAAAACTATGCTGCAGAAATTTCAAGTTAGAAGACATAAAATTGAGTAGAATTTAGTTACAGCACACCAACTAGAATTCATTTTACCAAGCTACTGTAGCTAAGGAGGAGACGAACCCAATTTTGCCACCCTGCAACATTTTCCATTTCCCCTTTTAAAATGCAGTTCCCTGGAGAAACACTCTCCACAATGTCCCTGCCTTTGCATTAAAGCCTTGTTTTCCCTTTGTTACTTACTATTTCTCTAGGTTGCTGAGCCAAAATGGCGAAGGTAGAGAGACGATCACATAAGCATTTCGTATGGGATGCATCGGTAAGCACAGTTTTACATCCCTGGGTGGACCACGTTCCCAAAGACTCGTTCCTGCAAAGGGGGGTGGGGGGAGATCGGGATAAATACGCCTGACGGCCAAATCCGTAAAGAAGAAAATGCAGTTTAATTGAGAGAATCGTCTACTGTAATTCCCGTTCAGGAAAAAAAAAAAAAATCTACTTGTTGTTGAACAGAACGTAATTTAGATGCATCTCCAGTAATGCAAAGCGAGAGTGTTTGGAAAAAGCAAGCGGGCGGGTGCAGCGTGCAAAGAGCTGTCCAGCGCCGGAGGTGCTGAAACCGGGACTAGCTCTGTCCAGCCCTCTGCGAGGAACGGCAGAGGCAGTGGCAGCACGAACAGCCGCCAGAGCGTTGGCAGCCACTTCCTATGCTCATCGGATCGTTTCAAACACTCAGAGTGTAAAGAGGCTTTTCAGATTTTCATACCAGCTCTGATTCTCGTCCTGTATTTTTGGATCGTGAATGCTGGCTTTTAAAATGCGGATTTCTCTGAAAAGCCTGCCTAAAAGGTTATATAGCTTGGGTTGGGTGATAGGATCTTTTCCGCTGCTGGTTAGGGATTTTTCCTCCCTTTAGAATTAGCTGCTGTGAAAATTTCACCCTGGAAACGGGAAGCAGCAGCAGCGGCATCAGCTGGTTACGACTCTTATTGCCTTTGCCTGGTATCCAGGGGAGGGGTAGGTTTCAGACATGAGCTTCCCACTCCACACTTCATTCAGCCCAACACGCCTCTGAAGCCCTTGACATTTCTCCCCCTGACCTGCGTCTCTGCCCTGGAGTAGAAACGTTAAGCTAACACCAAGTCTGCTAGAACATTTGGAAGAATAATCCTACCCCAAAGTCCGGTAGGAAGGGGAAAGAGGGCCTGCTTCAATTTCTCTTTGGTATAGCCATTCAAAATTCTAAAGCATATGGTTTATTTCCCACCCCAGCAGAACAATAAAAATGGTATCAACCTACGCTTTCTTAGTAGGGGGGGTAAGATGGGGGAGAACCCTTCCCCCCCAGCTGAACTACTCTACAGGAAGAGAAAGAAAAGGAAAAAAAAAAAAAAAGCTAGAGAGTTCAACCAATCAACTTTATTAGCATTACACGTGTTATATACTGAATGCACCAATTCCCCCCTCCCCTCCCCCACATATGGAAACTCTCCAACTAGCAAAACCTGGTTATGTGTGTGTTTTAATTTCAAACCACATTATTATCTGTGTTAAAATTACTCTAAAATTCGAAGCGAATAACACCTAATTTTGAATGTGGTACTTTTGATTTCACCTACTCCTTGAATGCCTAAAGCTATTGGGTTAAATATGCATGCAGTCTATTTCTGAGAGATTTCAATAGGAGAAGCCTCTCTGTGACAGTTGGACTTCCAAGCTGAGCTACAGAATATAATTCACACTATCCTTTTTGGTATCTAGAAACAATGTTTTTAATATATGTGATTTTGTATAATTAATATTTATGACTCAAAATACTCTTAATTACAAGTTCTTTTAAGAAGGAATATTTGAGTGAGGAATTTGAGGAAGGCCACATAAAAAAATTAACTAAGTTTACCCAAATACTTTTAAGTTATCACCAGTTCAAAATTAGGAGGTCTCTTTTCTTTCTCATGATGTTATGCAGTCATGTCAAATTTAAAAATATGTATCAGTAATACCTTCAACCAACTGCAATAGTATTAAATCCCACTTCTACCTAACCATAGCAGCATTTCAGTTTATCTCATAAGCTGTATCTTATCTTCTTGAGACAAACAGTGAAGGCCAAATGAAAAACATTTAGCTTAGTTGATTAAAGTTTAAAGAAGAAAGATATAGTTAAGAGAACCTGACATGTTTTAAAACATAATATCTGCATTATTCATCCTGGATGGCAACTCTACTTTAATGCAGTATCTGTGCTTTCAAGATGGAGTCTAGTACTTAAACTTTTCACATTACGTAGCTATGATCAATAAACCAATGTAAAGTCTTAATAAGGAATAAAAACTTTACTGTAAATAAGACCTCATATGAGACAAAATTATGTATTTATACCCAGGTAATTAAGAAAATATTAGCATCACTAAACATTGGCTATCAGATATTAAGTCTGTGTTCAATATAATGATGCTGGACTCTGAAGATCTTGTAAATTTTACATGACATCTTTAGAAAAGTAGGTCAATTTGCTTTACTTTGTTTGTACAATGATTGCATTGCTGACCTGATCCAGTCTCAGGCAGAACTGGAAAGTGGCATGGGTCTCACTGCCCCCAAGCATGAAATACTTCAAATCTTTCTGGGCCCCTTTCCACGTGTACCTTCCTGAGGCTACATAGTCTGTGTCCCTGAGTGAATATAGTGTGATGTACTCTTCTCAGTTTAAAACAAGGTATGAAACACAAAATAATGCATCTGATAGGAGAACATCAGAAATTGGAGCAGATGAGTAGTAGAGAAGATTTTGAAAGGTAAGAGATTAACTACCAACTTCTATATTTGGCCAATCCCAAAAGCTAAGCAATAAACATGATACCGTTCTCAAACCATATTTTATATTGTTTAAAAAAACCTCAATATTTTAAAACCATATAAACTCTTAAAATTAGTTTCTAAATCACAAGCATACATGTCACTATTATTACAAAACCTATAGTATGTGTCATCTATATTTTTAAATACTTCATAGCTTACTCTTACTGCACAAAATTCTTTGAAAGCATGGTACATGTGCCTGATTGATTTCAGGGAGATCTTGTAAAGCAAACTGATATTTGGTACAGCTAATGTGAAGCCAAATAGCTTCTCCAATCTGTAAAGAACAAGATTTTCAAACATGTGGACTATTGCAGCAGTCATATTATTCTTCCAATATCAGAGGGTTTTTTGCAGGCTATGATTAATGGTATATCTGTGAATTATTTGTATGTTTTAAGTCTAGGTTGTCATCAATAAGGCAAACAAATACAATAAAGTATATAGGAACATTAAAGATGAAATAAGAATAACAGACTGACAATGTCAGAAGAGAACACAGAATGATGATACAGATATACATATTATACTGAAAATTACATATTTCTTTTTCACAATATCTTTTCTGGGCATTAAAATTTATTGCAAATAGTTTTCAAAAATAACTAGGCCTGTAGAAATTCTATACAGCCAGAACATTCTTTGTTGGTTACACCTACATTCACCCATGTTAGCTGTTAGCTGTCATCTGTACCTCTTCTCCTTCTTCCTATTATTAGGCTGGCTAAAAGAAGAGTCTGCCTATCCCAAGTATTCAAAAGTACATACCCACAAGCATAGAAATGTAAGACACAAAATCTATTACTTTCTAGCTTAATACTTATTTGAGGCTTTCCCCAATTTCCTAATTGGGTTTCTTTCCTAACCTGGTTTCTTTTTGGATGTGAGGATATCATTGGGTTACTGATTTCATGGGAGCTTTAAATAATATAGGATATGACTAAATTCTCTAGTATTTATGATTACAGAAAAAAAATTACCTGTTCACTTTGACAAAAAGTTATTTAGTAAAACCTGGTAGCAAAAACTTATAGTGACACATTTCAAAACTGTTCCAAGAAACCAAACATTTATCTTTTGAAATACCAATACAACCAGACATTTCACTTCAATCATTCTTTTATAAAACTGTCTATTCTGCTTCATAATAAATCAATGTGTAAACTATTTATTATGAATAAACTATACACTTTAGGTTTATTAACTTTTAGGATATTAACAGCCCACTTATTCAAAATCAAAATAGCTACAATGGCAATTCAAAAAATTTACACGCGATTTCTGAGTGCATTCTTCTTACCATGTATGTATACTGAAAGGAAGTTTTTCCCATGATAATAGTTACTAATTTCTAAAAATTAGGTGAATCTGTACCATTTTTAATGTATAGATTACACCCAAGTAAATGATGTGTATATGGCTCTTGGTATAAGTTATTCCCATAGTACAGAAAATTCTGGAGTACAAACGAGCAAATATTCTCAATTTTGAGTTAAAGTAGTATTTGAGGATAATTCCTACTTTTTAGAACATTGCAAATATTGCAACTATTGTTATCTCTAGTAACTGTTACTATGTCAAAACAGTGAATAAATAATTGGAAAGTTTTGCTAGAAATAACCTTAGTGAGCTTCTAGCCTATTGGTTTTCTACACTTGATTACATTAAAGTTACCTGGAGACCTTTAAAAATTAAGCCCGGGGGTGGGCCTTGGGCATTATTACTCTCCTAATGCTCCCCAGAGGATTCTGTGTGCAGCCAGGGTTGAGAATCACTGATCTATCTCAACCACTTAGTTTTATAGATAAGAAACGTGAAGTATAATTAATGTAGGAGACTTGTTTTAAGTCAGAGTGAGAAGCAAAGTTGGGCTTCTCACTTCCATACCAGAAGTTTTTAATGCTAAGTTTTAATTGCAATCTCTTTTAAAACAGAATGTAACATGTCCTATGAAATTGTAAGAATATCTGAATGTCATGCATTTTTACACTTGCAACCATTGTGGTACTAGTGTCACAGTTTTAGCAAACTGAGTTATCAATGGATAAAGTTAGCAAAGGGTAGGTACACTGTTACACTGTATCATTTATATCTTTAAGTAATATACCCTATGATGCATTAAAGAAAAACATTGTTTTTTAAACTTTTTTTATTTCTTTTCAGCGTAACAGAATTCATAGTTTTGCACCACACCCAGTGCTCCATGCAATGCGTGCCCTCCACAATACCCACCACCAGGCTCCCCCAACCTCCCACCCCCCACCCCTTCAAAACCCTCAGGTTGTTTTTCAGAGTCCATAGTCTCTCATGGTTCATCTCCCTCCCAATTTTTGGTTTTATACCAATTTTTCATGACATAAAACATCTCCTGTCTCTCTAGTGAGATCATTTACTGTTTTGGGTGATATAAGAGCTTAAATTCCAAATTCTGAAAACAGAATAATGGGCAAAAGTTCTAAGTTCTTTTTTCCTTCTAAAAAGGATACTCTCTGTATTGTGATTCAATGGAAGACTGTTATTTGAAATTATTTTTACATCAATTATAATGATATCTGTATCTAGCAGATATATATGCTATAGTATGTGTGTGTATATATGTAATAATAAATGAAGAGTAATACCCACAAAAAGCATATACACTTCATTCATTGGGATGAAATTTAGAAGCAGGTACTTTGCTACAACCAGAAAGAGCACTTATCATCCATTGTGCTGGGCCTGGAATTAATAGTGACCCTTCTATACCAAAACACTAGATTTCCAATTTGTTATAGAAGTAGTTCCAGAAATACTCTATATTTAGATCTCCCCCCAACAATCCTTTGCATCTATTAATGCTTCCCACCCAACACAGGTATATTGATTGATAAATTCACCTCACTTTCTTTAGTTATAAAATTAACACTCTCTGTGCCATACTAGAATACCAGTGTTTTTTGAGAACTGTGTGTTGTTTGCCTTTGAATCTCTGCCATGTGGCTTTTCACTTAGTAGGTACTAAATGATGTTTGTTTAGTTAATTTAATGATTATTTACACTTCAAGCAATGACTGTTAATACTGATGGATCCAAACAAATGTCTTAGCTCTAATTCATTTGTTGTTCTTCAGCATATAGTAGAAATATAACCTGAAGTGTATCAACAGGCTAATCTATTAGTTTTTGGTCTTCAAACACCATTTGATGACAAATTCTGAAAGATTCAGCATGCTATAGTGATTATGTTTAGCAGCAAGACCTGAATCTTCACTAACCAACCAGTCAATAAGTATTTTTAGAGAGTGCTTTTCAAATGCTAAAGTAGAAGATGCATTAAAAAAATAATCATAAGTTTCTTTTTTTGACACGGGGACAGTCTAGTTGGGAAGACGATATAAAATCCAAGAGTATATTTTCTGCTTTATTACCCTTCTATTCTAAGAACCATCATTTCTACCCTTCTTTTCTAAGAACCATCATTTATTGTCTGGGTAAATCCCACCACTGGGCTTCTTGTTTCCATTCTTGCCACCTAACCACAGTAGCCAGAGAGCTCCTGTTCAAACATATGTCAACTCATGTCACTCTGTTCAAAAATCTGTTGGTGGTTCTCCTGATCTCATTTGGAGTAAAAGACACATATCTTACAATGACCTATAAGGACCTGTAATATCTGGTCTGTCACTACTTTCATCTCCTACTTGCCTTTGTCCATCATTTCCAAAGGCAGTGAGCTTTTTGTTCTCTCACCTTAGCATTTTATGCTGGGAATTGCCTTGGCCCAGAATGCAGTCCTCAAAGATAATTATATTGCATACTCCCTCACATCATGTAGGGCGCTGCACTGTCATTCTACCAGAAAGGTTGTCACCAATTATCCAATATAAGATAGTAATTCCCCATCAGTAGTAGGTTAAAAATGGCCATGAATTCTATATAACTCTTCCCACTAAAAGATACAGTTCATTTCTTTTTCCTTTGAATCTTCATAAGCTTTGTGACTTGATTTGATCAAAAGAATGCAATGGAAATGATATGTGACTTCTGAGCCTTGACCCCAAGAGAACTTACAGTTTCTATACTCATCACTCATCATCTTTTCTGCTATCATGTGGAGTAGACTCAGGTGAGCTTCACTAAATATGAGAGAGAGCACTAACTACCAGACATGTGAGGGAGACTATACTAGATCTTTCAGCCCCAGGTTGAACTGCCAGAGAGAACTGCATTTTCATGAATGACACCAGATGAAACCAGCAGAAGAACCAACCAACTAAACTCAACCAAACAGCTGGGCCATACAATTGTGAACAAATAAAATAGTTGTTTTAAGCCACTAATATTTGAGGTGGTTTGTTGTATAATAACTGATACATCATCTAATAATTTCTCATATGCCTTTTGTCTTTACCTTGTTCTGTTGCTGCCATAACACTTATCCCATTTAATGCATTATGTACATATTTTTATGTCTTTGCTTGTCTTTGCTTATTAGAATTTTTTTTTTTACTTCAGTATTCCCAGATCCTAAAAGAGTGTCTGTTACATAGTAGATGCTGAATAAATATTTATTGAATAAATCCCCAGTATAGATTTTGGACTAGAAAAGTCGGACTTTTCTACACTATTAATTCACTTTTTTAACTTAACAAATATTTATTCAGCATCTAATATGATGCAGACACCAAGCTAGGTTATTCTGTGGACATACTAGATTTGCACTTTGTCTTTTGGAGCTTGAGAGCTTCAGTGGAAATTATCTTGCAGGTGTAGTGTCACTGCCTCTTTGTCATAATTTACACATTAAAACCAAGAACATGTTGCCCTTAAGGGCCATTGAACATCATTTACAAGAATGGTAGCACCAATTTTATTGCCAGTAATAGCTTATATTTATTTATTTACTTTTTATATTGTGGTTAAAAACACCTAAAATCGGATCTCTCTTCTTAACTTTTTAAATGCACAGTACAGTATTGACTCTAGGCACAATATAGTACATCTGATTTCTAGAACTTATTCATCTTGCATAACTGAAATTTAATACCTGTCAAATAGAAACTCTCCACCTCCTCCTCTCCACGGGCCCTGGCAATTACCATTCCCAAAGTACAGGCAACAAAAACCAAACTAGACAAGTGGATTATATCAAACTAAAAACCTTCTGCACAACAAAGGAAACAAATACCAGAGTGAGAAGGCAGCCTATAGAATGGGAGAAAATACTTGCTAACCAAAGATCTGGTAAGAGGTTAGAATCCAAAATACAGGGCACCTGGGTGGCTCAGTCGGTTAAGTGGCTGCCTTGAGCTCAGGTCATAATCCCAGGGGTCTTGGGATCAGCCCCGAATCAGGCTCCCTGCTAGGTGGGAAGCCGGTTTCTCCCTCTCCCACTCTCCCTGCTTATATTCTCTTTCTTTCTCTCAAATCAATAAATAAAATCTTAAAAAAAAATCCTAACTACATAAGGAATTCCTATACCTCAATAGCAAAATAAAAACAAAACTGATAAAGTGGGCAAACTAATCTTTTTTTGCTATTGTTTTAAAATTGGAAATAATAAGAGTAGAAATAACATTAAGGAGGCCAATCTACTGGGTTATAAATATGTATAAATATCTTCACCATGATTTATTAATAATTAAAGGTTAGAACATGCTAGCTGCCATCATTAATTAGTCAATAAGCAAATAATAATCACACTAATGAAAATAACAACTAACATTTATGGAGTATCTAACTCAATGTTGGGTGCTATAGTAGATATTATAAATATAAATATAAATATATATATATATATATATAATCCTAAATCCTAAATCAAAAGTATCAAGGTAGATATTGTTGTGATTTTCCCAGGTAGGAATATTGAGGCAAATGGACCTAATGCCTTCCTCTAGAATTATAAGGACCCTAGAACTATAAGAGCTGGGGTTAGAAGCTGCCTAGATATCTCAATCATGCAAGCCCTGACTGCCTACCTTTGGCTTTATTGTTATATGTTTAATAGAAATAAATGGAGCCAAGAGATTGTGGCTATGCTAAGGCTGCCCAGCTGGTAAAGGGCTGTGCCAGGAATTGAACCCAAGTCCACAAGACTTCAAAGCAGATTCTCCTTTCTCTGTTCTCTCTGTGAGGGGTAGATACAATGAAAGCACACAACTAGAGTTAAGAACATGCAGGGACAGTGCTCAGAAATGGTGACCGCATTTTGAGAATTAAAATTTCAAAGTCTTTTATGGCCCATTGTTTCCGAGTTGCTCAGCAAACAAACAGTTGTTTACATTAGCTCTTTTTTGTCTTCCTGTGAAGTGTGTTCCTTCCCTTTGAAGTCCCAGATCCCTACCCCCTTCTCCGCAGTTCAGGGTTATACAGATACCTCATTTTGCCTGTTCTTGGAATTCCATGTCTGTGTGGACCCCCGTACAGAGGAAATTACATTTTACTTTCTCCTGCTAATCTGTCTCATGTCTATTTGATTCTTAGTCCAGCTAAAAAGACATGAAGGGCAGAGGAAAGTCCTCCTCCACAATAATACCTTGGGAAGAAATGATAAGAGTTGTGAATTCCTCCACAGATCTTAACACCTCTAACTCAAATCACTATACTATAAACATTATTTGCCAAAAGTATTTCCTAAAACTCTGTAGGGGTATACCTATGATTCACAGCAGTTTTCTGTTGGCTAAAACTCTGGCACAAAACATTCAACAGCAAAATCACTGAGTAAGCTTTTTCCTCCCATTCCATTTGAAATTATAATTATGATGTGGCCTGGCTGTAAACTGACCTAGCCATACTTCTGGCACTGGGTCACAGGTTAGCTGTTTTATAAGTTAAAAATCTGAGCATATGTCTGTAATGTTAACCCAAATGAGAAGGACAGATATTAAAAACTTACTGTTGAGATGTGAGACTAAGACACCTATTAGAGGTTGACGTTTAAGTCACTCAAGGTCCCAATGCTTTGTTTCGGGGATAAAGCTGGGAATCTGTGATTTTGATAGCACAGTTATTAGTTTCAAAAACAGAAATTTTAGATCTTGAAGAGTTAACCATACTTCAAAAATATGATTCATCACTATGTAGAAAAATGCAAAAATCCTTGGACATATATACAGTTTAAATGACTACTTGGATGACACGATATTCTTAGAACTCTGATACAGGGAACCTAGACTATTACAGTAATGTTTCTCTGCTCGCTTCCTCCGTGTATTCTGTGCAACTTGGGAACCTGGATATTAGTAGAAAGGCAATGGAAATGATTGGAGTGACAGAAGAAAGTATTACCGTATACAAACACATAGAAATGAAATAAAGTGGTCTGCATATGAAAAACTGGATTAAATTAAAATATAAACTAAGAAAATAATCTGTTAACAACCAAGTGGTTCATAGTCATATAATTATACAAGTAACTTTGTACCAGATCCAATATCACTCATTTGCAACTACTGAATTCTTTAAAAACTAATCAATATCCCAGCATTGCAGTGTTTAAAGTGAAAAAGCTCATTCAATAAAAGCCATGTTGCAAACATTTTGTATCTACATGATGACAGAGATAAGTACATGCTTTATAATAATGGCTTCAGTAAGTATTACAATAACTTTCATCAGGTTTTTTCCTTCTAATTAAAATTACACTTTGAATTTGCTTGTGACAAGTTTCAAAAGAGCTTGCCAATTTTCCTCCCCTTTTACATCATCTATAGAATCTATGGAAAAACAATGATCTTTATCCTGCATATAGTTTTTATTGCATGTTTGGGGTTTTTCGTTCGTTTAAGTCATAGATATGGCAAAGGGAAATTTGGTTTCCTGTCTCAGCTGTGCCACACCAGAGTGCTATTCTCTGGAGGAAATCCCTAGCCTACTCTGGGATTCAGTGTTCTCATTTATAAAATTAGACAGTTCTGTGTTCTACCAATCTTATGGAGATACTGTGTTGATAAAACTGAAGATAATGAATATCTTCATCAATTATTTGTTTAGTAGATATATGATGTAGGCATTATTAATGGAGATGAAAATCATATTTCTGAAAGTTAAGATTCCTAAATAAATGAAATATATTGTGATAATCACATATACCATTTTGCTGACAAGAAACGATGTCAGAGGAGTCAAGAGACATGAAGAAGATTACCTATTAAAAATTATCTCTTATCGTGGCACCATAATGCTTCTAGGTTTAAGAGGCAATGCCAAAGCCTGTGTTTGGAAGACACAAAGTGAAAAGAAATGAAGTAACTAATGTCCTCTATGAAGAAGAAAGAGATGGTATGAATTGATTTTCACCATGAATTTTTTGTTGTTGCTATTACTATAAAGATTGTAAGAACTGGAAAGAGAACCCGAGATTACAAAACCTTTGGGATCATATAACCGCATGGCCAACAGCTACATCACATTTTATATGGTGGGTGGGCTAATAAAATACGAAGAAGATAAGTATATATTACCAGGGAAGGAATACATGTCATATTCTGACATGAAATGCAAAGGATGTAATATTTCCTATCTCCCAAAACACTGCCATTACCATGAAATTATCAATGAAAACCTTCCATTAAAATACTTTCTATGGATATTAGGCATACTTAAAATAAATGCTCTGATAAGCATAGTAGAAAGTAATAATATATGAAATTACAAAAATGTAGTGTTTTCTGCAAACCTCTAGCTTTGAGGAATCTTGAAGATGGAGGTCTTTTGTGGGATGCCATAAATTACCCACCTCCCACAAAACAAAAAGATGTTGGGTAAGTGAGGGTCCAGTGGCTTCTATGGCTGACAAATATTCACAGAGAAAGCACTGTTCTAAGAAGAACATCTCATACCATTTATTTGCCAAGCTATACGCTCTTGACTACATGGCAACTTGAGCTGAGAGCAGCAATGGAAAAGGGAAGCCTGTGCTTTAATTCCTCAATGGGAGCTCATGCAGAAAGGCTAATAAAGAGGCAGGAGTGTCTCTAAGTGAATTAATTATGTAACACGACTTTTTAAAGTTCAATACTTAATGACGATAATGCCTAAGTTGTTTTTTTTTTTAAAGATTTACTTATTTATTTTAGAGAGAAAGAGCATGAGCATGGTCCCACATGAGTCAGGGGAGGGGCAGAGGGAGAGAAGCTCAAGCAGACTCCCTGCTGATCAAAGGACAGACAAAGGCTTGGTCTGATGACCCATGAGTAAATACCTGAGCCGAAAACCAAGAGTCTGACCCTTAACCAACTGTTAACCAAGTGAGCTACCCAGGCACCCCCTTAAGTGGATTTTTAAAGTCTCATGAATAAATTTGAAAGGGCAGTATTCTAGGAGTTTATGGGTAGGTGAAGTTAGGGCTTTATAGGTACCTATACCTATAAAGGATAGGTATACATCCTATACCTATACCCATAGGATGTAGACACCCTAAAATACTGACTTGCATAATTTGGAGAATATGAAATTCTCCTTTAACCTCCTACATTGGTAAATTTATATAAAATGTTTTCCTGCCTTTTTGGTACAAGGTATAGAGATTTCAAAGATTGAAAGACAAACATAGTCTCTGCCCTCAGGTACAGTGGAGACAAATATACGACTTGTCCATCCCCACCCTAATTAAGAAAATTCCAAAACCTAGAACACAGTTAGAAACTGTAGGTGTGTAGCTAGTGCTGTGGTGACAAAGGAAAGAATGACAGGAGTCCATTTCTCAAAAGTATGGCATTTAGAGAAATACATGTTGCCATATATTTGAAGAAATGTGCATTCTATCCTCCTGTCATGCTGCTGCTCCTGTGGAACTATGGTTACTTCCTACATTAATAAGGCAAGCAGTGAAAATTCATGGTTGAAGGACAGCATTGAACCCTCCATGGCATAATTAACATTTTAATGAGCAGTCAAGGCCTTTCCTGTTTTGGATCTCATTGTGTCTCCCGAATGGGTCTCAATCTGTTGAGCTCAGAGAATGAGGTGACTCTTGTCTTAGTGAGATTTTAAACCAAAGTAGACCACATAGGCCACTGTTTCAGCTTGATACTGCTCTCCTTTGTTAGTAGAACTCACTTATATTTGAATGTGCCATGTCAGTATTCAACAACTAATTTTCAGCTCTTGTTTCCTTTTTAGCATGTATAAAAACTTTACCCACAACACTTACATTCTAGGAATGGCTAATTTTCAGTAACCGACTAATTGCAAATTCCCCTCATTTGTAAGGTGCAGTGGGCTAACTGCTATTTGGGGACACAAAAATTTGCAAAGGAAGCATTGGGTAATGCTTGTAATTTAATTATTTGCAAATCAAACTGCCTAACACACCAAAGGCACTAAACTTCTTCATTGGAGACAAGTTTGAAGGTCATTAAAAAGCTATTTGTTTTGAGGTTTCAGAAAGTAAAGTACCTAAAAAAATGTTCTAATAGATAGAAAAACACTTTTATTTCCAGATAAAATCTTTCAAAACATTAAAAACCAATCTCCTTATTTTCATTACTAGGAGGAAAAAAAAAAAAAACCTGTCATGAGAAAAATTCCTGTGGGAAAGTTTCAAGCATCTTAAAAATGAAGCTTATAATAGAAGAGCCTTCTCTGTCATAATTAATATAGCTTCACTAATATAAAACCCTGGCTTCCTCTCCCATCTTCATATCTCATTTCTGACTGCTGCAGACCTATTACTATAATGTACGTTATACGTATAGCACAATATATGTTACAGTATTATTCTTATTAGGTAAAGGCTGCAGAATCTCAGGGAATTTTGACATTTATTTCTTGGTGACAAGAAAGCATAGCTCAAGTTATCTCTTAAGATGTGAACATTAATAATCCACATAGATAGTGAAGTCGTTCAACCACTTCTTTAAATTATGCTTACGGATTCAGTCATAAAACCAAGGACATCGTGCCATTTACCTATGAGTTACATAATCTTTTAGCAAAGTTGCAGACTGCAGTTGTGTTCATTGTATCCTTCAGTTATCTTGTTTTTTCTCTTAACCATAGTCAAGCATATTAAAAAAAAGTTAAAACATAGATATGTCTGCCTTATTTAGTTGATTAGTTTATGAAGAATAGTTGTTACACATTATCTACCACTGAAGTAAATTTCAAGTGAAGAAGAGGACTTCAAGTTCTCTAAAGAGAATCAGACATCAACATAATGTTCCACAATATAAATAACGTAGGGTTTTTTTTTTTTTTTTAATTGTCAGAGAGAGAGAGAGAGAGCAAGCGAGCACAGGCAGACAGAGTGGCAGGCAGAGGCAGAGGGAAAAGCAGGCTCCCTGCCGAGCAAGGAGCCCGATGTGGGACTCGATCCCAGGACGCTGGGATCATGACCCGAGCTGAAGGCAGCCGCTTAACCAACTGAGCCACCCAGGCATCCCTAAATAACGTAGTTTTGTAGCCAACTATCTAGAATACATAGAAAACCCCAGGAAATAAGAGAAATTTTCCTATTGAGGATACATTTGGGAAGACTGGTATAAAGACTGGTTATTCTCAGAGTGCTGCGTAAAATTTATTCTGTGCAATTTCCAACTTTGCAATTTTAACACAAAGAAACAAATTACTTATGTTAATACTTCTCTAATTCAGGCCAGTAAATGTATCTTCAGTGTTTTAGAGTTTACTGTAGCCATTCCCAGGGACAAACAGAGGTTCAACAACAGTCCTGGGAAGTATAATAAGTACATTCTAGAGCAGCAGTTTTATATTATTAAGGTGGCTTCAGGACCTTTTAATACGGGAGACAAATGCTGATAGAAATCCATGGCACCTCCAAGTGAGAGTAAGGATATTTCACGAACTAAGTGCTGCTTGGGGAAAATATTGAATAACTCAATAGATGGTTCAGAAAATCCATTGTGGGTGACCCCACAAATTCTCACTGTCTCCAACTTCTCCTAGTAAGTGCTACTTCTTCCCCGCTTCTGAGCTCTCTTCACCTAATTAGGCTCCTTTTGCTACCAGGCTTGCTGAATAAAGCCTCCTATAAAGGCAATAGATTCTTTATGGAAAGTCAAACACAAAAGAATAGGAAAAAAAGAAAGAACTTGCTTTTGGAGTCCCCTGCCTATATTCCAGTAGTTCTGTGTGATTTCTTTTAGGTTCTGAGTACAGATATCCTTAAACTAATTCATTTAGTCATATCCTATGAATTAGATTTTCTTTCAAATCTTATAGGACAGGACAGAAAAGACTATTATTCATTGTTACTCAGCTACTCTTTTCTTTTCCTCCTTCTTCCCAGAGAGCCAAAGTACAGATTGAAGTGATTCCTGCTTATACATCTATATACTGGGACATAAACTGTCTAGGGCTGCAGTGTATATAGAATCCTGATGTGAATGGGGAAAATATTATTAGTGGATTCTAAGACTGGACTGTTATTAAAATATGAGTTGCTTCTTTGGGTACCAGACTCAGTCATAGCATTAAAGGGTTCAAATATTCAATAACAACTACTTATTAACCACTTTGGACAAAAGCTTTTATATCAATAGAAGAACAATGACTGCTTTGTTTTACAATGTAAGGCTTAAAAGACCTTGATCTTTTTATCGTATGAAGATAAGGTTCTGATGTGCCCACCCAAATATATTAATTTTAAGTACAAGAAGAAGTAACTCAAGACCATCTTCTGGATATTAAAGGGTCTTGTGTCCCTGTTACGAGTCAGATACTCCGAACCAAATTCCCTATCACCTGCATCACATTCTTTTTATTTATTTGTTTATTTTATTTATTTTTAGGGGTGGGGGAGGGACAGAGAGAAAGGGAGAGAGAGAAAATCTTAAGTAGGCTCCATGCCCAGTGCGCAGCCTGACTCGGGGTTCGCTCTCATAACCTTAAGATCATGACCTGACTTCATGACCTGAGCCAAAATCAAGAGTCAGACACTTAACTGACTGAACCACCTAGGTGCCACTCACTTTTTTTTTTTAATTACATACCTATCTAGCTCCAAAGGGATGAGAGTGGGGAGAAGCTATAACCACACTACTCTTAATTCTGCTAGATTCAAATCTTACTCTCAGATACACCTCAGGAAGGATTCAAGGACAGAGAAATCTTCCACCTGGCAGGCGAGGGGGCTATGAAGAGAAGCAAATCAGGGTCTTTAATCATCTTAGCAGCACAAAGGAGAAAATATGTTAGCACCAAATCATCCATCTCCCACTGCATCTTTCAGCCAAATTGAAGGCCTTGTGGGACCAGAGCTAAGAAGTGCTGCAGCCCATGGGATAGTGGGTGACAGACTGTTTCTTTCTCTGGTAGCCAGGCCACCTTGAACAAAACACTGCATTCCTTCTGTATCACACAACTTTCCTTCTCAGCCATGTTACTGAACTATAGATAATTTATGACTGCAACACTCAGGAATAATGGACAGGAAAAAGAGATGCGCCAGGCTGGGTTTTGCTGATTTTCTAAGTGCTGCCTATTACTTCATAAAAATCACTTCTCCCCTATACAGGTTTAATTGCAATCATTGTATAGGTGGGTTTTAGAGCCTTGAGATAAAGAGGCCAGTTCTTATCTTAGACTTTATCTTGGGCCTTCAGGGCAGTACTGATAAGCCCCCTCTCTTCTCAGTGACTGCCGCCAGGCCTCCAGAGGGCTCGTCCACACTAATGAGGGCCATACTGCTGCTGTCTCCAGAGAAGCCTCTAGTGAGACCCCTTCTTTATGAGGCATCTATCTCACCCACTCAAGACTCAGAGAAGCTGAGGTACACTCTTCTCATAGTCGTTAAGCTGGACTGGAAACAGTGGCTGAAAGGGGGTACCATTGATTCAAGTACCTCTATTGTTCCAGGAATTAGATTCACACCACTTGAATGTCTTTTCCTTTTTTCCTCAATAATCCCTGCTAAAAAAGAGAGAACAGGCCCGTAACAGAGTAACTGGTTCTAAGTCCAAATCACCAACAGGGGGCTTAATACCTAACCTAACTGCAAATTTAATCTCCCCCAGGAATATAATCTTAACCCAGCAGTCTGGAATTTCCTGTTCGGCACTAGTGATGTAATACACTTGACCCTTTTTGTTCCCTAAAGAAGAGTGAGTTTGCCTAATGCAATTGACTCTTCCCTTGTACCTTTGTGCCTTCTGTCTACAGAAGTCTTCCAGATTGCACCGCTTCTCAGAGCTCCTTTCTATTTGCTAAATAGAATGCTGCCTGATTCATGAATCACTGAATAAAGCTAACTTGATTTTTAAATTTACTCGGTTGGATTTTGTTTTTTAGACAGCACCTTCATGGTTTCAGGACAAGAAAGGCTACAAGTGGCAGTAAAGGTGGCAGCTCTGTGCTCTCTTCATCTCTAAACCCAAAGGCATTCAGTTCCTCTGCTGATTGAGAGCTGATATTATCCACCTAAGAGCATCAATTAAACATCAAAGCCAGTGGGATCTTCTGTCCCTTAATTTTTTTTTTTTTTTAGTCTATTTATTATTTGAGAGTGGGGGGAGAGAGAGAGAGAGACAGAGAGAGAGAGAGAGAGGGGAAGAACACACACGGGAGGGGAAGAGCGAGAGAGAGAATCTCAAGTAGATTCCCTGTTGAACATGGAGCTTACCTGATGCAGGGCTTGATCTCATAATCCTGAGACCATGACTGAGCCTAAATCAAGAGTCAGACGCTTAACCAACTGAGCCACCCAGGCACCTGATGTGTCCTTTAATTCTGATCACTGTTGATCCACAAGCAATGTGTGGGCTCTTTCTACTTATTTGCTTCATGCTGATACTTTGTCTTGGGACTCAATAGGACTTTTCTATCTAGGCTACATTTCTGTTTCTATAGAACCAGCACCCCGGGGTTTCATTTCAGGTGTACTTGGAATGGCCTTGCTCAGGGGACTCTAAATCCCATTGTGCTCTCTTTCCTCTGGACTCTTACAGTAGATTCCAGGATTATGGACTGTTGCCCCATCCTAGTTTTACCACATTAATTGCATTGAATGTTGGCTCAGCCTTACTTACATTTGTAATCTCCTTTGTCTCGGTGGACAGCATTAGGAACACCCACTGATAATCTGAAGCAGGCCCTGTGGGTGACTCTTCCTTTAACAAGGTGTTAAAGCCCTTTGAATTACTTAGCTTCTCAATAGGAACCCTGATCTTGAATCAGTCTTAAGCAAATTTTCCCACCAACCCTAGGTATTCAAATGCAAATGACCCCAGGCCGCAGTCTTTGGAGATGGAAATCATTTCTGTTTAGACCCATTAGAGCCTCTCAATCAAGCAAATTCTTTAGTTTAGGGACTTCCACACATCCTCTTAATAAAGTGCCTACTATTGTCAGACATTTACTGAACCTTTGGGAAGATGAAAAAATACTCAGGGAGTGCCTGAGTGGCTCAGTCGGTTAAGCGCCCAACTTTTCATTTCAGCTTGGGTCACATCAGGATCTCAGTGTTGAGAGACTGAGCCCAGATTCAGGTCTTCACACTCAGCAGGGAGTCTGCTAGAGAGTCTCTCTCACCCTCTTCTTCTCCCCCTCTCCCCCAACCCCTGCCAAAAAATAAATAAATCTTAAAAAAAAAAAAAAAGGATACTCTGATGCTGAAACCATCATACTATTTGAAATAAGGTCAGTATTTAGAAGCAGCTTAAAAATATGAAGGGGAGAACACACGTTTATTTTGATTATAGTCTCCTATGCCAGTAGAAATTTTGAGAAAATAATCTTTGCATTCTAGAAAGTAGTCAAGGCAGCTAAATCAGTTCAGATTTGAATTCACTGTAACAATCTAGGTCAACTGCAAAGAATTATAGGGTTAACAACATTCTGCTTGAGGATTACCAGGACCTGAGAAATGGATTTCATTGTGTAAAAGACAGATACTCACACTCCCCTCCCTTGAATAAAAATGAGAGAAATTTTAATGGTGGGAGGAGGTCTTTAAATCAGCCCTAAGAATATTACAATGAGAGACTGGACAAGACCACTACTAATAAGTTCTGACAATTTTCCACCCACTGAAGTCTTTTTTTTTTTTTTAATATGTCATTTATTTATTTGACAGAGAGAGACACAGCAAGAGAAGGAACACAAGCAGGGGGAGTGGGAGAGAGCGAAGCAGGCTTCCTGCTGAGTAGGGAGCGCAATGCAGGGCTCAATCCCAGGACCCTGGGATCATGACCTGAGCCGAAGGCAGAGTTTAATGACTAAGCCACCCAGGCACCCCACACTGAAGCCTTTAAAATGTCTCTATTGAGAATCATAGGGATAGTTTACATTAGTTGTCTTGTAGGTCTTACAACTCTTTATTTAAGCAAAAAAGCTTAAGTTCAGTTAATATATTCCTGAAAAGAAAATACCTGACTTTTGAAAGCAATGAACATTTCATAAGATGAAAAGTTTGAATGAAATATGTTTATATTTATGTTTATGTTCATTCTGTTACCCTTTTTTTGAAGCTAGCACTAAGAAAAAAGGGAAATGGGAAGAATCATAATTTATATGTTCTCTCTTCAACATTTTGAAATAATTTTAGACATAAAAATGTTGCAAAAATAGTAAAGAATTCCTGTATATCCTTACCCAGCTGTCTCTAATATGTTAATCTGAAATATCTACAGTATAATCAATCTATGTGATGAAATTAACATTAGCATGTACTATTAACTAATTTATAAACCATATTTGAAATTCACCTATTGTACCTCTAATGTCCCTTTTGTGATCCAGCATCGAATCCAGAATCCCTCCGTGCATTTAGTTGTCATGTCCCCTCAGTCTTCAGTATGGGACAGTTCTTGTTTTTCATGATCTTGACAACTGTGGAGAGTGCTGACCACTTATTTTGTAAAATGGCCCTCAATTTAAATGTGTGTGCATTTTCATAAGTGTAGACTGAGGTTATGCATTTTTTGACAGGAATGTAACAGAAATGATGTTTTGCCTTTATTGGTACATTACACAATCAGGAGATACAGGATACGCTTAGAGCTTACTCCTGGTGATGATGACTCTGATCACATGGTTAGACTGTACTTACTATATTTCCCCATTTCTTCCATTTATAATTAAGGAGTATCTTTTGAGGGCACCTGGGTGGCTCAGTGGGTTAAGCCTCTGCCTTCGGCTCAGGTCATGATCTCAGGGTCCTGGGATGGAGCCCCTGCATCGGGCTCTCTGCTCAGCAGGGAGCCCTCCAACCCCCGCTGCCTCTCTGCCTACTTGTGATCTCTCTCCTGTCAAATAAATAAAATCTTAAAAAAAAAAAGTATCTGTTGAGGAAATGTATTTTCTTCTGAGGATATGCAGTCTTTTAGAAATTAAGACATGGGCAATATTTTGGGCGACCTCTTACAGGGATAGAAAATGTCTCATTTCCTTCTAGACATTAGTATGCCTTAAAGTCACCTCCTGATGACGCCACTGGAGAGGGCTCTCTTAATTTTAAACCTTAGCAGATTTTAGGAGTCAAGTCTATACAGCCAATGTCACCAGCCTAGCTGCTGTTTAGTTACTTTTTAGGTTGATCTTTGCCAGAATTTCTTTCCACAATTTCAGTTGAGCTCTTCAATATACCGCCTGGCCCAACAATATAAAGGCAGTCTCTTTTGCTTAGCAGAAAAATAAAATGGATCTGAATCATCAGGGATAGAGGTTGCTTTAACTCAGTACCTAGGCAAGCAGCTCTGACTGTAGTCTTCAAGGGCTCCTGAGAACCCCTGTCAAGTCCCATATCTACTCATTTGTTATTAAGTTGATGTGCCAGTGAAATACCACTCCCCCTGACAACTGGAACAAAAAGAGAATTAAAGATTTTTAAATTCATCATGCATATCCATGTCTCTATGCCTTTGCTAAGGTTCTCCTCCCTCTTTTGCCCTGCTGCATGGAACATTTCTCCTTCACCAGCTCAGGTCAACTGCCCTGTCTGTCTTCTGTGAACTCTTCCTTGATACATCACATCTCAGGGCTGCTGGGTGTTCTGGTTCTTTCTGTTCTGGCAGCATTCCTTACACTTGTTTAGAGCAAATAGCATACTGTATAGTGGTTGATTATGGGGGG